>CM017557.1:12612521-12707358 GCA_007844125.1 Sinonovacula constricta
CTTATCTCACCCCAACTATGTTTCTGTTGGCTTATGCCACCCAACTATGTTTCTATTGGCTTATGACACTCCAACTATGTTTTTATTGGCTTATCTCACCCTTATTTTGCTTCTGTTTGCTTATGACACCCTAACTATGTTTTTATTGGCTTATCTCACCCCAACTATGTTTCTGTTGGCGTATGCCACCCAACTATGTTTCTATTGGCTTATGACACCCCAACTATGTTTCTGTTGGCTTATCTAACCCCAATTATGCTTCTGGTGGCTTATCTTACCTCAGCTATGTTTCTCTTGGTTTATCCCACCCAAACTGTTTCTATTGGCCTATCCCACCCAATTATGTTTCTGTTAGCTTATCCCACCCCAATTATGCTTCCTTTGGCTTATCCAACGTCAACTACGTTTCTGTTGGCTTATCCCACCCAATTATAGTTCTTTTGGTTTATCCCACCCAATTACATGTATGTTTCTGTTGGCTTAGCCCACCCAACTATGTTTCTAATGGCTTATCCCACCCCAACAATCTTTCTATTGGCTAATCCCACCTCAACTACGTCTCTGTTGGCTTATCCCATCTAATTATGTTTCTGTTGGCCTATCCTACACAGCTATGTTTTAATGGCTTATCCCACCCAATTGTACTTCTACTGTCTTATCCCACCCCAACACTCTTTCTATTGGCTTATTCCGCCCGCGTTCCTTTTGATTTATCCAACCCAAGTTATGTTTCTGTTGGCTTATGCCACCTCAATTACGTTTCTGTTGGTTTATCTTACCCCCAATCCCACCCAACTATATATCTATTCGCTTTTACCATCCCAACTATGTTTCTATTGTCCTATCCCACATCAACTACTTTTTGTCCGGCTTATCACACCCAATTATGCTTCTGTTGGCTTACCCCACCCAACTATGTTTCTGTTGGCTTACCCCACCCAACTATGTTTCTGTTGGCTTATCCCACCCTTATTATGCTTCTCTTGGCTTTTCCCACCCCAATTATACTTCTGTTAATTTATCTCACCCCAATTATGCTTCTGTTGGCTTATGCCACCCCAACTATGTTTCTATTGGCCTATCTCACCCCAACTATGTTTCTGTTAGCTAATCCCACCCTTATTATGCTTCTGTTGGCTTATCTCACCCCAATTATGCTTCTTTTGGCCTATCTCACCCCAACTATGTTTCTGTTGGCTTATCTCACCCTTATTATGCTTCTGTTGGCCTATCTCACCCCAACTATGTTTCTGTTGGCTTATCTCACCCTTATTTCGCTTCTGTTGGCTTATCGCACCCTCATTATGTTTCTGTGGCCAATCTCACCTCAGTTGTGCTGCTGTTGGCTTATGCCACCCCAACTATGTTTCTATTGGCCTATCTCACCCCTACTATGTTTCAGTTGGCTTATCTCACCCTTATTATGCTTCTGTTGGCTTATCCCACCCCAATTATACTTCTGTTAATTTATCTCACCCCGATTATGCTTCTTTTGGCTTATGCCACCCTAACTATGTTTCTATTGGCATATCTTACCCCAACTATGTTTCTGTTGGCTTATTTAGCCCCAATTATGCTTCTGGTGGCTTATCTTACCTTAGCTATGTTTCTTCTGGCTTATCCCACCCAAACTGATTCTATTGTCCTATCCCACCTAACTATGTTTCTAATGGCTTATCCCACCCCAACAATCTTTCTATTAGCTTATCCCACGTTAACTACGTTTCTGTTGGCTTATCCCACCCAATTATGTTTCTGTTGGCTTATCCCACCCAATTATGTTTCTGTTGGCTTATCCAACCCAATTATGTTTATGTTGGCTTATCCCACCTAACTATGTTTCTAATGGCTTTTCCCACCCCAACAATATTTCTTTTGGCTTATTTCACCTCAAGTACGTTTCTGTTGGCTTATCCCACCCAATTATGTTTCTGTTGGCTTATCCCACCAGACTATGCTTCTAATGGCTTATACCACCCATTGGCAATTCTACTGTCTTATCCTACCCCAACACCTTTTCTATTGGTTTATCCCACCCACGTTTCTTTTGGCTTATCCCACCGCAGTTATGTTTCTGTTGGCTTATGCTACCTCAATTACGTTTCTGTTGGCATATCCCCCAATCCCACCCAACTATGTTTCTGTTCTCTTTTACCATCCCAGCTATGTTTCTATTGGCCTATTCCACATCAACTACGTTTCTTTCGGCTTATCCTACCCAACTATGTTTCTGTTGGCTTATCCCACTCAGCTATGTTTCTATTGACTTATCCCAACCAACTATGTTTCTGTTGGCTTATCCCATCCAACTATGTTTCTGTTGGCGTATCCCATCCAACTATGTTTCTGTTGGCGTATCCCATCCAACTATGTTTCTGTTGGCTTAGCCCAACTAATTATGTTTCTGTTGGCTTAATCTACCCCAGCTACGTTTCTATTGACCTATCCCACCTCAAATACGTTTATTTGGGCTTATCACACCCAATGAAGCTTTGGTTGGCTTATCCCACCACAACTATATTTCTGTTGGCTTATCCCACCCATATTTCTGTTGGCCTATGCCACCACAGTTTTGCTTCTATTGGCTTATCATACCCAACGTATTTTGTTCTTTTCTGTCCAGAGTATGAGCGGTTCTACGAGCAGTTCGACAAGGACAAGTCTGGGCAGCTGTCTCTGAAGGAGCTCCGATTGGGCCTGCAGGTCATAGGTCTGAACCCCACCCTGGCGCAGACCAAGGAACTCCTAAAGAAGTTCGACGTCTCTGCAAGTATGCTACAGTTATACATGTAATGGCTTCCTACGGTGCTTGCCCAAATGTGCACCCCAACACAATTATTTAGTTCATTTACTATATGCATAGGGAAGCTTTCCAGCTGACCTGCGGAGCGCCGGTGGTTCTACCCAGACATAATATATCCAGGATCTTCCTCCATTAATAATTAGCTGGACGACTCCAATTTGACCAGTATATCGGTGATGCAACAACCAAGAAAAATTATACTTGTATGCTACAGTTAAATCAACACTAAAAATATGAAAACACCGCGGTTGCACCGTCCAGAAATCATGTTTTAAGTCAAATGAAGACGATGTCACTTGAAGCTGATACAGAGTTGCCGTACATGATACAGAGTGTCACTAGCACTGGACATAGTACCGGATTCTAAGCACCTTCTTGAAACAATGTGTGAAATATTTGTACCTGAACAAAACTAGATAAGAAATCTTGTTATATATTGTTTTTTTTTTTAATTCTTAAATGCAGTCTCTTTTACGAAACCAAACTGTGAATATATAAGCTTCTAAGATCTTGCATTCTTTCTTATCCGTTTATCTTACAGTGGATGTCTTAAAACAGTTTAATTGAAAATGAGTCCTAACACATCTAAAGCATCACACAAACAGTCTTCTTGTGTGTTTGACTGAAGTAGTGAAACGTTGGTCTTTTCTAGAGAAACTCTCCTTTGAAGACTTCGAGAAGATACTAGACTCGTTTGCCGTTGACGGATTCGATATCATGGCAGCATTTAGGTGAATATGTTTATAGGGTCGCTGTATGGAATATTAAATGTCTCATGTAACTTTTAACTAGAACATACTTACATACATAGATTATGAAGTCTTCGTCTGGATAAATTTACCATGATCACATTCATTAGTCTTTTTCAAATAATAGAATATTATATATTAAAATTTAGTAAATCTTACAGATTAGAATAAACAGAAATTTTGTCGTGTTTATTTGTATCCAAGGATTAGCAAATGTTAATTGGTCTATAAACCTATATATATCTACACCCTTTGATTAGAGCTGTTAATACACAGTTTCTAACCTGCTAAGCCGGCTTTATTTTAGCAGTTACCAAGTCGACAAGGCATACTAAGAACGATGGTTTATATTTTAATTCCAACCTCTGGCTACTCGTCTTTTAATCTATGCAGTTACCTTATGTATGCCAGCTATGTTATCTTTTCACTGTATGACTGCACTTCCAGTTTATGTACAAAAATAATAGTAGAAACTGCATGTAGCCTTCAACGGCTCACTGACTTGGCATGGCTATAATGATTCGATGACTATCGAAATATATTATTATGTAGTATAAGCATTATGTAGCATATGTAAAAACAACAACAATAAGAGCTACTACACACGACAACACCCAGACAAAACACGAAAAATTGCCATTTTTTACCATTTAAAGGAAGACAACCTATGCTGCCATATGTATACAGATACAATGTAATTAATTCAGAGTGCTCTCCTTTTAGACAGTTTGACAAGGACGGTAGCGGCACCCTGGACGCCCGAGAGTTGCGAGTATGTCTGAGAAGTCTGGGAGAGCAGATGACTGATGAGGAGATCGATGACTTGTTTGCCATGCTGGACTCAAACAACGACGGAAAACTGTCATATATGGGTAACATGTTACCTGCTTTGAACATATTTAAAGAAGAAAATTATAAACCCCAAAATGCCAGGAGTCTGTTATAGATAGGCAACATTTTACTGTTAAATTTTTTAATGTTAATTTTGAATGATAGTTTAAAAGATATTTATTAACCACAATTATAAAACTTATAATATTTAAACATCAAACCAGAAATAACAGTGGCAAGTGATTTACAGATATTATACACTTCGGTATATTAAGTATATTCACTAATTTTACCTAAACCACACATTACGATAGTTTGCGCATTTAAAATAAGAATCTGTGTGTATGTCGAAAGACTGAATTTTCACAAATATGCCACTGATGTATATATTTTTATTTTTTCTTCAGAATTCACGAAGTTGTTTGCGTGATCATTGGTGACACCGCGATGCTTTCTACCCCATCTGTATATCCGTCGGCTTTGGATATTTGCATTGTATAAATGTTTTGTCGGATACATCAGTTGACACGTCGAATCATTAGCAGATGCAATGCTATTAGTCATTTGTTTTTATCTATTCTTAATTTATTTTCCGAATAATTTGTTCGCATTTACACATCACACAGTTGCAGTTCCATACATTAATTGCAAATGTTGCAAGCTATCACATCGCTTTCGAGCTCATATTACGATGTAAAAGTTTGTGCGGCACCTGCGTTTATTTGCAAGTATCGGATTAGTTAGCTTTTAATGGTGTTTAAAGCTGACCAATCACGTGGTGTAGAATGGTCCCAGACTGGAGCTCGGAGTTCGCAAGCGTTTTTTTGTTAAATAGTCATACGAAATCATTGATTGATTGAGCTATTTTACATTGTCGGTTCAACAAAACATTTACGTATATATCGGATCCACAGTACTTTGTCCACGTAACTCAATATGACGTCAGGTTAAGCGTCGGATACGAAATTAAAAATAGTTTTTCATCGGCTCTACACTGAGCTTGTGACATGTGATTGGGTTGAACATGAATAAATGTTGTTTATTTTAATATTGTAAAATTGTTGGCAGCTCATAATTCATTTTGAATCTGCTTGTATGTAAATTATTAAAAATAGTTGGCGTTATGGCGTTATGGTTGTCTTTAGCGTACTTCTACTTTGCGTAAAAGTACAGAAATTATTTTTTTAGTGATTGCTAAAAACGGAAGTTATCTGACGATTGCTAACAGATCAAAATATTTTAAAAGGTAAAGTGCATGTACAGTAAACATATATCTCTAAAAAATAATAATTCTAATAATAATGTTACGTCAAGGATCTTGACATTCCTGGCCGTGAGTATTTGTACGAGCAACAAACGATATCATTGCGTCGGAGTTGAATTGGTTTAATTTTTGCGTTATATATAACATGGGCCGTGTGTAGCCGGAAACATATGACATGCATTAAAACCCATATTTGCCAACCATTCATAGGTCATGAATGCACGAGATATAGTGTTCCGGTTACAATATCTCCAATGTATTGTACAATGTACGTCTGAAAGTTTGGATTACACTTCAACTGGGATAAAATAAAATTCTCACTGAACACCATTTATAGACTTACTTTTGTTGGTATGACAATGGTGTCTTTGGTCCGAGTCAAAACTTCAGAAGTGGTTGGTAAATACAGGCCTTAGTCTCACGACCGTTCAAAAGTGTACAAGGGTAAGGGCTGGTTACAAATGTGTAGTTATAGTCCTGTTTAATAACCTCTGTTATCTCCCCTGAATAATTGCCTCCCTTAAACGCTCTTTAGCGTGGAGGTTCGCATTTCATTTCCGGTGGAGAGCAAATCGAAAATGTCACCGATGGCAGACAAGGTGTTAAACTCGACTAAAAAAAAAGACATTATTGTTGTGTGTGTAGCAATTACAGGGGAGAGTTGACAGAAGGACGCCACCTTTCACAGATTTCCAACTGACGATAAACTGAGAAAACTGTACATAAGTTGACTTAAAACAATGAGCCAAATTTCCACTTGCAATCTGAAGAATGGTCGACTTTGTTCAGAACATTTATTAGGGGGAAAATACACCAAGGAGAATCCTATACCGTGCAGATTCGTCGTAGAAAACAAAGTTTCAAAAGTCGGTGGGGAATTGTGTGTGCAACACTCACGGCATAATCAAAACTCCAAAGCGTCTCAAAGATTTAATTGTTTATGGAAATGTATAATCTATGACAAAGATAAAAGAATAATCGATGCATTTATTATTCAAGTATGAAACAATAGCTGCGATTAATAGGTTACGCGAGCAAATCGAAACAAAGACCATCACGTGACGTTAAGAGCAGCGAATTTGCACAAAGGTCATTAACAGTCACACCTCTAGTGCATGACCGCAATAAAAACAACTGACGGTCACACATTGACTTTCAGGTTTTGTTTAGTGGCCACTTATTACATGTTAATTAATGAAAGAATTGTCAGTTTAGGATGACCGCTGATTGGACGACAATTAAAGAACAAAGTTAATTACGATTAATTTTAGTCAGCCATAGATACGAGGGAACTTGTAAGTAACGAACACTTCGCAGTTGTGTCTATTGTCAACAGTTTGTCAAATAAGATATGTATAGAATCCGATTCTGATAAAAATTCTGTCTCTCCAAACAAGCCAAACTGTAATGGCTTTCCAATGCGTAAATTGCAACCGTTTTGTTACAGCAAGAATGCACGCTATCCAGTGCGATAGATACAATGCCTGGCAGCAATTATGTCACTAATATGGGAATATATATAATTCATTCTATTCTCGGTACAAGAATGTAGTGGTACGGCTATTCCTGCACCCGACATATACAAGACCATGCTTCCCAGTTTATATGTCAATTCGTATATTATGTGATAACCATCAGAGATGAAATTCACAAAACAAGATGGTGTCAACTATGTATTGACATGTTATGTCTGCATTTGTATATTTGTCATATTATGTCAATTAGAAAACAATGTTTATATGAACATAAAACAAGGTATCGGATAGGACATTTATATTGAATCTCCTTAACAAAAGAAGAAATGTAATTTACCACTAGGATTTCATCTGCTGAAAATTTGTAATGACTAAATTTTTGTCAACACAGGGAGACTGTATTGAGAGAAATCTTAATACATGTAGTTACATATAATGCAATACTATTTTTTATAATTATTATGTATGACTTAATTTTCAATTAAAATGCATGTACATGACAGTATTCTAAAACAGAATGACATCATATAGATGGATTTTCAAACAAAATATTGACATCTGAAAAATTAAGTCTGTTGTCAGTGTGTCTAGCTTAAGATATGTCCACACTTTTCCAACAAAATCATATCTCTAACTGAAGAAATTCACTAAAGTTAAGAATGTTCCCCATTAGATCAGGTTTAACATCTTTTATTTAAAAACAAATGCTTTTCTTCTGAGGTCATGTCCACTAAAAATGGTCTCCGACAATTTGCCTTTAGTTGACACAATGCTCTTTATGTAAGGTATCAAAGTGGTTGCATTTCGGTATTTGGAAAATGTAAACTGAATATAGATAGAGCTAGGTTTTGTAAGATTCTCCCCGAATGGCATTACAACATCTCTTTCGCGTTTGATGCGGTCTTCTTCGTCGCCCAATTTAATGTCACTTAATGTCCGTGTACCAAGCTTTTCTATCGCGTATTATAAGTTCAGGACGATTTCCTTGATGCATGCGCCCCTCTTTCTCTAAGAAAGTCTTTCAGTTCACGCACTGATAATTTTGAAAATTTGCACAGATCACCGATTTCATTGTTTTCAGACGCCATCTTGTTTGTCTTTTTGCTCACCGGAAGTTGTACGCAAAACGAACGATAACTCTTCAAAGGGAGATAACAAGGGTTATTAAACAGTATAGGAGGGGAACCAAAATGGTGCCCTCTGTTTAGTGTTTTTATTTGGTGTCCGACAGTTTGGACACATGTTTTCCTCGCAAATAACCAAAAAAGTAATGTTCTTGTACGGAATTGGTTTTAATATTTCGGTGTTATTGTTATATATTATGTACGTTTCAAAACTAAATGATCTTTGGTAATACATTATATTTGTTTCCTGTCAAAATATACGCTTAACTTACATAGATGTTTATCTCTAGAATGCGTAAATGTGCTCATTTGTATCAGTCCGCCATGAACAGTCTGCTGATAAGGTCGACAGTGACGCAAGAATTAAAAAAAATACATATGAAATGCAGTTCTTGCATCATGCACCTGGGCACTCTCTTACAGCGTCTGTGTTTAAACAATAAGCGTGTGGGATCAAAGATGAATATTTGTATGGTTACATAATG
The DNA here is from genome assembly GCA_007844125.1 of Sinonovacula constricta. Lineage (NCBI taxonomy): Eukaryota > Metazoa > Mollusca > Bivalvia > Cardiida > Solecurtidae > Sinonovacula > Sinonovacula constricta. The sequence continues at coordinate 12,621,253 of CM017557.1, forward strand.
ACGTCAGTAAATCTTTCAGTTTATGAATCTGCATGATTTAACTATACGGTGAAATTGTTTACATTCGTGTGCTTACCTGTCTTGCATAAATAGTAGAAAAAACAAATCCATAAATTTTGATTAGATTTTAATCAAATCCATTTATCTTAGTTTCGTCCAGAATCTTGACATTTAAGGCCGTGTGCGATTGCATGAGTACATGTGAGAATAACGAACCATAACTCTGTGTAGGAGGATGGTATGGAGACGAAACAGTGGCTTACCGTGTATGTTTTATACATTTCAGTAACATCAAACTTCAATGTTTAATTAAGTGTCTGAATTATTCACGAATCAATACAAAAAGAGAAATAGACAATTAACAAACTACATGTACATACTTACTACATTGTAAAACTGAGGAAGAATACCCTCTTTTCGTTTGTAAAGGGACTTTACTCTAACTATTCAAACCTACATTTTTACCACCCTTGTGGGTAGGTATTAGGTATATAGTTACTTTAGAACACTTAAAAACACTGGTTCTTCGAAATTGAAATATGTATACATCATCATATGGAAGGGGATATCCGTCAATATTCTTATCAATATTTATAACTTTCAATACACGGATTTGTCACTTCAAATGTCAAATTCGAAATTGCACCACCGCGCATGTTAAGTACCACCTAATTACCTCCTGACTTTTATATATCACATGAAAATGTTCAAATTTCAACATTACATTTGATCAATTTCATATTTCCCGCACATACAATTCACAAGTTACAAATCGCGGGGAGAAAATCACGAATACATTCAACATTTCTAGAATCTACTTTACAAGTTACTAATCTAGAGGCGCAAATCTCTAATGTAAAATGTACACTGGTAACACCAGTTTATAATGAGGACGCAAGGGGACGTTTCTAACATGGGAATGTCCGTCTATAAATAGAATGTAGCGCTTGAACTGGTCCGCGTTCATGTGTACAGTTGTGAGTTTCTTACCGACCACCCCTACCCCTATCCCTATTTCTCTGAAGTACCCCCTCTGGCGCCACTAAAATGCTGGATAACACATTATCGAGGGCGGGGGTCGAACCTGCTCTTAAGGTAGGTGCTCTAGCAACCGAGCTAAATGGGCACCTGACTCTGGGGAAAGCATACTCCTTACATCATGTATCCCTGTTGATGTATTAAATGCATTGTAAACAAATGCGAATGAGATAGTATGTTTTTTCTGGAAACGTCCGATACGTATATTAAATTGGATTGAATGTAGTTTTAAGAAAACAAAGACTTATATGGTAGAATTACTTGCAGAGTGTAAATATATACATTAATTACTACTTTTGGAATAAGATAACGTGTTCAATATGACGCCAAAAAGCGTTGGCTGTTTTCTATTGTATCTCCTTTGAAGAATCAGTTATGATTCCGTTCTATTTTTAACTTATGATATTCCGTTCTATTTTTAGCTTAGTGGCGTCTATATTCATGTGGTACCGCCACCTAGCGTCTGAATGTTGACAATTCTTAACTTGTACATTAGTAATTAGTGGCTTGAGAATTGTTGCTTTGATATTTGTTACTTGTAAATCGTAAGCGAACATAAATTTGTGACTTGAGAATTGTGACCTGAGATTTGTATTTCCAAATTGTATACGAGAAATGCGAATTAGATACATGTAAAAACGAACGTGTTTGTGCAAACAAATAGCATATATAGCGTTCGCAGTTTGCAAATTAGAAATTGAATACTGGCAGATATCCCCTTCCATATCATCATGCACACGTAACCCATGCTTATTACGGCTATTAACGTATTGTGCACGTTATTCAGTTTTGTTCGTCTTGTAAGACGTTCCTAATTCTTACCCAGTAAGATAATGCCCGTTCATGTCACGTGACTTGTTATTATTGATAACACACAGTTTCATAGCTCATGTTTTGTTTTAATAACACAATAATAAACGTAGCAAAACTTAATACCTTAGATTAGCTTAGCTTAAGATGTTTTATTTTGTCTACCGTTAGTGTAAGTAATTTGACCAATTTGTTTAAACAAAGAACTAACATGAAGTGTATATGTCACCAAAACGTAGAAGTATCATCGTCTTAGAAAAACTAACAACATAAACGACTATTGTAAAAAAGTCCCTATGTATTTTATTCATATTTCATTATGAAATATTTCACTGGTTTTGAAGATCTTCAGTTTAAAATGGGCGCCCTATCATTACAGACTAACGAAGAATAAACCCGTAAATAATACTTCTTGCTATCAACAAAAACGTGTATAACATTATACCGACATATAGAACAATTGATCGACGGAAACATGGATGTGGATCTTGACTATTTTATGCGATATATAAGTGTACATTTAAATTAACTTGCTTGGATGTTATTTTTTTAAGTTTGACTGTCAGAAAAGTTTTTTAGTATTTTTGCTAAAGTCCGTGCTATGCGAACCAGGCATCTGGTACATCAAATACATGTAACTTCAGATTTAGTTGATATTTTATCAGCATATAATTGTTTTATGAACTTTTATAGACAAGAAAATGTTGACATCTGAAAGTTCTACAGATAAATTGTAAGTTTGATCTTAAATAATGGTACAATGACACTAAAAGTCAGCACTATTTCATGTGATGTTTTTAATAGAACAAAAGTCTTAAGTAGTGCCCGGAATCGCCTAAATAAAATGCTTATATATACTAATTAATCACTTGCGAGTAGCGGCAATTAAATTGATAATGCTGGTTCTAATGGGGTTTAAATCAGCAAACACAGTAATCGTCCTCAAATGGCAGTGCTTAGCCTCTCACATTAGAGTAACATAAAGATTTAAGACTGTTAAAAGGAAGATTTCTATAACATTTTGGCATGGGCATGTGATCACGTGATCTAGAATGACGTCAACACAACACGTACGAATCCTCGAGACCATTTCTCACAAGTATAGATCTTCCACAAACATTCGGATGAACTCTGAAAAAACAAACAACATAACAACAAATGACAAATAATTAATCAATGTAACAGTTTAAAAGTATTTAATTAAAAACAGCACATGTACTTCGAACAACATTGAAATAAAGTCGTATACCAACTGAATAAGACCTTGTATATTAAAATCTTTTGTATCAATGCAAAAGTTGTGTTTTTAGTTTTGTTTTAGAAACATTAAACGAATGGTTATCCTTCATTGGGAATATTTGTAATCAATCAATAGTTTTCGGCGATATATCCTTTGCTGTTACAATTACTTCAGGTCTACAGAATTATTAAAATACTCTGTCATGTGACCTGGCCAATTTGAAAAGTAGACAAAAATGTTCTTATCCGATATAAGAACAGAAACAAGAAATACAATATCGGAAGGCCACCGTTTATTGGAAGTTTGCACTAAGTGTTTGTGTTCGATGAAGCGGTATAAAGCCATGTCGACAACTGTATGATAAATGAAGCGTCGGTTTATATTAAATATAATTAACAAGACCTTAAACCTGTTTTGGGGAATTAACTTTAGGGCATAAATCTTCATACATTTATTCTTAAATGTAAATTATGACGATTTTTAACTCTAGCTCATACGTAAAAAATTCAGTTAGGAGTTTCTGCTAAAAATAGGTAGCGTTATGGTTGTTTTGCGTTTAAAAATAGCAAATTGTGCAACATGGCTTAAACATACTCATTGTAATTACGAGAGGGGTTTTAGACCCACCTACCCACCACCCACAAAATGCTTTACTTTTGACATTTTCAACATACATATTTTTCGGGATCTTTTCCGGTTACACATCTTAATATGATTGTTTGAGAAAACGACCTGGTCCAAACTGTCAGAGACCACCTTGAAATGAAATAAACTATCGGTTGTTGACGGTTATTAGCGTAGTAAACTTTCTGAAGCTTATAAGACATACCGTCATATGAAAGCCTTCCGTCTTTATTCTTATCTACACTTCTGATCATGTCTTCAACTTCTTTGTCTGTCAGTTTCTCTCCGATTTTTGTCATCATCGCCTTTAATTCGGATTTATTGATATATCCATCCTTGTTCCTATCAATAAGTTTAAATGCATCTTTGTAGTCGTTTGTTAGTTGCTCTGTGGACTTCTTCTCTGACAGGTATTTCGAAATACAGGCAGCGAATCTGTCATACGTGATTTCGTTCACTGCAGCGACAGAAAGAAAACTTGAAATGCGTTGCATAAGACAGAATATACATTGTACATATTCCTATTTCAAAAGCTGAAAATTATTTCAGATTTAATCGGAAGTGTAAATTTACACTGTTTTTATTCTTATCATTAATTACCTAAAAACGACACCTATCAATTACATAATGTCAGAAGTCGCTTATCTTGAAAAAGAGAAAGAAATAATCCATATCACGATTTAGAACATTGTTTGATGTTAAAAAAGTAGCCCTGTTCTTTTAACGCAAATAAGCAGAAGATCAGGAACTTAATTATAATGCTAATATGCGTTTTAATTCTCTCTCCATAAAGAACAAATCTTTACAAGTATGGCTGACATATTGCCTGGAGTTATACTTATACAATTATCTATTCACACAATAACAAGATATTGTTTTAACGTAACAAATGAAACATCCTATAAAAAACAACAAAACAAAAAATTGCAACCCCAAAGATTGTTTAAATTTGTTATAAACTGATAAGGTCAACACCAGTATCCTATAAGTTGTTTCACCTGACCTTATCGCTCTTCCCAATTCGACCACTACCAAAAGGCAGAACATGTAAATACCATCGTAAGGAGGTATTAAAGCAAAATTCTTTGTTATATGGTCTTAGACACTAGCCTCAACGACAAAGATGCCGTATGGAAACTAACAATTCAAATGGAGGTAGGCCTGCAGAAAGGTCTGCCAGAAAAGTTCAAGGTCTGGCTATACAAGAACGGTTTGCTTAGGCGACTCATGTCTGTCGTGTGACCCTAACAGTGGGTGCATGAAGTATCAGTTTTATCCGTCGTGTGACCCTAACAGTGGGTGCATGAAGTATCAGCTTTATCCGTCGAAGAATTGGCGAGGACTGTCAACACGCATTTTACCACCACGCCTCACACCCTTGGATCTATACATAGTAAGGAAAGTTTGGCTAAGACTATACTCGGGTTGACGCTTGTCGTGGAATAAATTCCATAACGTTACAGCAGACGTTATATGGCGCGTTAACGCTTACTAGGTATTGGCGACGTCCGTGACGTCACTTCCGTATTATTGTTTTGTGACGTAGAGTAAAATAAAAGGTCGAACCTGGAATACGCAGTCTAAGTTGTTCTTACACAACCGAGTACATTCATCACAACGCTAAAGGACTTTGGCAGCCAAACAGCACGACGTGCAGAGTTGGAAATGAGACCAAGGTGAACATGACCAGTGGTCAGAGCAGTAGACACAACAGATGACAGACTGGTGCACCAAACCTTATTGGATACACCATCTATGATATGTCAACTCTTTGGAACCAACAGGAGGCATGGGCATCAGCTTTTGAGAAGCACAAGCGAACGATGCAACAGACAGAGAAAATAAAGAGAGAAAAGGAGTGGAGGGTAATTCTTTTGTTCATATATGGTAGTACAATGGATAGATCCTATTCGAAAATATGGAACCCGAAATTGTCAAGCATGCTTGGTATCTACACAACGCTTTGCCATACACCGTGAAATTGCACAGAAAGATGCTGTCTGACGACTCATCGTGCCCCCTATTTGAAATGCGTTGCACCTTTGAACACATTCTACAATCATGTCACCTTAGCTGCAGGTAATTTACAAAGTTTGGCAAACTTGAAACCAAAAATAGAACACACACGGAATTCCTTACTACCGTTATCTTACCAGATTCAACAATATAAACAAAGTATGTTCCCTGAAATATTGGTCAACATATATAAACAATTTCAATTATTATGACTTCCTTAGCTCTTACATATAGTCTGCTATACAGTTGATCAGGTTTTGGCAAATAGTGAAAATCTCAACCAGCCACTTCCTGGAGGAAGATGTCCGATCAGGATCTGCATTGTCTGCTTATGAGTATAAGCATTTAGTTTATATAAAATAGCATGTACGAGTAGATAGGGGCAGATGACAAAGGGTTTCTTGGGGTATTAACAGCGTGTAAAGGGCTTAATATTCAGGACTAGAAAACATGCATGCGCAATGTTGTTGTTGTTGTTGTTTTTGGTTGTTTTTTACATTAAAATGTCACCAGAGTCCAATGTTGCTCCTTTAGTGTATAGCTTTCAAAGAAGGAAACACCTTTTTATTAGAAATTACCCTATCAATTAAGTTGCAAAATTTATTCAACAAAGTTATACCATATTAAGCCGACAGAAGGGATATTATCATATTTAGTAATAATAATAAAATTATACTGCCGCTAAAAACAACTAGTAAGCATAAAATAAAAACTAATTGTTGATAAAGAAAATGGCCGCGTACTCGGGTACTGATTTTAGTACTCGATGACCTTTCTACTAGAAATGTTTCAGCGGTTACCTTACCCCCATCCCACTTCATTTCGGCCAGTACAGAATCGATCTCCGCCTTGGTCGGGTTCCCGGCGGCCCTCAGGGCCTTCTCTACCTCGACCCTGGAGATGGTTCCGCTCTGGTTGACGTCAAACACATGGAACAGGTCCTTTATTACTGAAAACAAATAAAATCTAGGCAAATGTTTATGCCAATACACCATTTATTGTAGATCTAATCGACGTGCCTATAGCGTAGAAAGACAGTCGGCATAACGGTTTATAACACGTGCTGAGTTTTAGCACTTTAATAGTTCATCTTACACAATAGTGCAATAGTGGAAAATGAGTGCTAATTCAAGCTTGTTAATATTGTTTAAACACAAGCTAAGCTTATATAAAAACTAATATTACTAGGCTATTTTTACTGATGACCTTAGAGGCAGTTCTTTAGTTATTATCCCATTTGACAGAAATTGAAAACGTTTACAAATGTTTGTGAATATTCCAACCAAGATTTACAAAAGAAGGTTTAAAAGGTGATCTGGGTAGTCTTCACGCATAATAATACATTAGATGGCAATCGGTGGTTTAGCGTGAGGATTGGCTTCAATAGCCCTCGATGTGTATATAGGAGCCGCCTGAAGAGGCCTTTATAGGAAAAAAGGAATGCATAGTGAAAGAGGTTCTGATATTTTGTCAGTTTTGTTGAAAACCTTTCATTAAAAGTTATGTAAGTTAAAGAAATTATAGCAAAATGAATAGAAGGTAAACTTACACCGCTCCTCTTGCGATTTGCCTTTGTTCTGAAAATTAAAAAAAAGAAAATAAAGCAAACATAAAAGTACACTCTAGTCCCATTCAAACGGTCCTCGCTCAATCATTAAAACTCATAGGGTCTGCGCTTCTGTTCGTATAACCAATATCTAACAGCAACGTAAAGGAGTTTTTCACTCCGTCAGTAGGGGCAAAAATGGATCCGGGAAGGGGTTGATGGAGACACACCACCCCCACACCAACCAGGTAAAAGAGCAGAGTTGTGAAAACACATAAATGTAAGCTTAAAAATACTAAGCTTTTAAAGTAAATTTTGTCTGTCGACTGCTTAGGTTGAAATCAGGGCCCCTAACTGTGTGTATATATATATATATATATATATATATATATATATATATATATATATATATATATATATATATATATATATATATATATATATATATATATATATATATAGATACCCCAATTTTCTGGATCCGCCCCTTAGCAGGGGTTCGATTGCAGCTTGGCGCCGAAAAAAATATCTACCCATGCTTTGTTACAGTGTTCAAATATCGATAAACCAATAGTTTCATTTGACTACGATCTTAGCTGTAAGGGTGCATTGTTTTGCAACAAAAGCCGTCAACGGTTCATCCATTAATCCATACAACACTGGTTCGAATCCCAATCTGGAGACCATTTCGGTCTTGAGCTGTGGTGTAGAAACGGCATTCCTTCACCAACCACAGAAAGAGGTCGCTATAACGTATTTTTCGATCGGTCATGTAAATTCAAAATAAAACTTAGTGATTTTGGTTAATTTATAAATTCAAAGTTCAGTTTGGCATTTAAAATTATATTTGCAGTTGATGGACAAAGTATATCAACATTTAAAGGTTGTATTCGACAGTTTGCCGTCATTAGATAGACGTAAACATGGATTGGGGGATTTGGGGCATCTCTGCAAAAAGTCCAACCTAAGTCTAACAAAAGACGACTTTAAACATTGTCTTAATTGTAAGACAGTAGAAATCGTGAAATAAATCACTCCACATGCACATTCTTTCTAAAACTATAAATAAGCATTGTGTTTTCTGCTAAAAACAAAGACATCGACATCAAAGCGGATTACCCGAATGATTATATAAAGTTACGAGTCACGTGGTTTGTTTGTTTAAGAATAGCTAACTTTGCAGCGTGGCTAAGATAGGTAATACCTATTTGTAATGACGAGTAATGTGTTATGCTTCACTTTTCACATAGATGTAGGACAATGAAGCATTTTGTGAGATCTTTTCAGGCAACAATAATTTATTAGGTTAAAAAGATCTGGTTCAAACTGTCGAATATCACCTTTAAAGATTTTGTATTCCTATGGTATGTTGACTGTGGGATTCATGCCTTTAGTTTCACATCCTATTATGGAAACACGTAGAACTTCTTTTGGTCGCACTGTAACAGGACTCTTGATTCAGAAATAAAATAAGGAATCAGAGTAGACGTTATCTAGAAAGTCAGTAAAACACTTAAAGGTGGTATCCGACAGTTTGACTTTATCTCATATATGTAACAATATCATATCTCTGTTTGTGGTATCCGTACATAATTTCTGCAGAAAAAATGTACCTTAGTCTAAGTTTTGACGAGCTGCAATAGTATCTCAATTTAGGGCAGTAAAGCGCGTTAATCAACACTTAACTGTGCATTTTTTCAATTATATGAATGAGAACAATCGACATTGACGTGGCAGCGGATGACGTGGATGAGTTAAAACATAAGTAGCCGCGTGATTTTCTTAGTTTTAAAATAGCTGTACAGCGTAGACCAGATATGAAATGCATGTTTGAAATGACGATTGTGACGTTATAGTTCACTTTTCAGACAGGTGTAGGATATCAATAAACAGGATTTTGCGTGATCTGTCGAGGTACCAATCGTTGATTATGATGTTTAATGAAAATATTTTTGGTCCAAACTTTCGGATACCACATGTAAGAGAACGCATACTCACCATCTTTGTTTTGCGTTTAAATCCACATGAATCCGTACCATGTCCTATTTGACTTCACGTTTTACAACACCAACACAGTTTCCAGTGTCTACAAATAAATATTGTACATGTCTCTATTTCAAATCTATCTATCAGTTAGTAGTTGTAAATTTCCAGTCCGTTTATACTGGTAACAGTCCTTGTTTACTAGCTGTTGACTTATTGATCTAGCTAGCAATTATGAGAGGTAAAGAATACAGTCAAGGTTCATGTATAACCTGGGTAGCACACCGATTGATCAGTTGGTTTGGGTAATATAGGACATGAATAGATCGTCATGAATACATACCTGTATAAACATTTTATAATAGTGTGATTGGTCGAATAGTTTATGAATGGTATATGTGTCTGAGTAGTTTTCTGTTCACTATTCAATTGTTCAAGGACACTCCTTTGTAATATGAACCTGAATTTATAATTAGGTTCAACTCAAAACAGTAACCCTCGTCTCTAAGGAACACTCGATCAGGGAAGTTTGATTAAGGTCGCTAGGCTGAAATGCAAATATTTACAAGCTCTTAATAGTAACGATAATCACAACAAGAACTGTCACAAGGCACATCGCTTGCTTAGCGCCTTATAGCATGATGTAAGCTTTACAGTACTTGCATAGAAATCTTTATTGCATGTAATTGCCATATTTTTTATCTGTGTGAAACCAATGCCATGGTTATAACAAGATCGAACCTGTTGCTTTCAATCTGGACTGTAACAGTAAATATGATACGTGTAACTGGACAGCCATGTTTGAGGCGTCCTTCAGAACTTGTCCGCACCGCTTGAACCTGAGCATTACGGCGAGGACGACCAGGACACCGACGTCGACGTCGTGCAGCTCATGACGTAGTATCTCTGTCTCTGTCACTGTTATCTGTCTTTCTCTCACCTTGTCTCCATGCCCCCTTCTCTCTTTTATTTCTTTCTCTCTTTTCTTCTCTCCATCTCCATTCCTTCCCCTCTGTCTCTTTCTCTAGCTGTCTCATGCTCTCTATCTCTGCTGTCTGATATGTCTATGACTTCTCTTTTCTCTACCATCGTATTTGTCTCGTTTTCTCTTTGCTCCTTTTGCTGCCTGTCTCCTCTGTCTCGTTCGTTGTCTGTCTCTCTTGATACGTATTTCCTTTGCCTCTTTTACGGCCTGTCTCTCTTTTACTGTCTTTCTCCTTTGTATTCTCTGTCCCTTTGTGTCTGTCTCCGTCTGACAACTCTCCGATGTATTTGTCTACTCTTTCTCTCGTCTGTTTAACTCTCTCGGTTTCTGCCCCTGTATCTCTCTCTCTTACTGCATTTGTCTCACTGGTTTTCTCTCACGCTCGCTCGCGCTCTCTTGAAGTCCGTCTCCTTTTTCTTCTTTGCCGCGACGCTTATCAATTTTATTTTAATATTTTTAAGGTCAGATACATTATTAATTTATTACATACCACCGAATTACACAGGTTGTAAATTCACCTTTCCGCGAGTCTAAAAATAGAGTTAAAGTTCCGCCCCCTTGCCCACAAACAACCTGGTTTAAAGTGACAGATCTTACAGATTATCTTACAGATCCGCGAAAATATTTTAATTTGATATCTCCCAAACGCAAAGAGCTTGTGATGGAGATGTTTAGATGAAGATTAAGACAGTTTCACCCAATGATGCATTCATGACACAAAATTATGAAAGAAAGTTGTTGCTGGCTACAACGAGATTTTACCTTTCGATGCAGAAATGGACAAGCCTCATCCAATCAACAAAATTAAGATGCAAACAGAAAAGCGATTACAGCAACGTACGATTTCTTGCAAACCACAAACAACAAACAACCCTGTTGTTATTAAACTGAAGCAAAGGCTCAAACAGATTTCAACTGATCGCTTGTCGAAATCATTGTTTGTGGGACAATGTGTAAGTGAGAATCAGCATAACGCAGGTAAAGTGTCAATCAACGCGATGTGATTGGCTAATTCCATGCTAATATACAATGTGTAATATCTATTTTCAGATCTCGCGGAAAGGTGAATTATATAATGTGTCTGTGACTCAGTTATACACAAGATCGATAACTGGCCCGATAAAGTAATGCGATAATAGATACCTGAGGATCCAGTGGTCCTATATCTCATGTATCTTTCTGAACCGTGACCAAATCGCTTTATGGTTTAATGTCAAAGTCCTATTCTATGCGTGTAACGATTTTTTCAACAAACATAAAATAACATCTTCATTGTCAAAAATATACTTTAATTTTCAGTTTTATTTTTTTAGCATTCATTATAATCTATATGTGTTTGCAGCTAAATGCATCTAACTTTATTACAATAAAAATTACATTTACCATACAAAGCCCTAATTTCATACCACGTTATTATTTTGGCAATAATTTATACAGATAAATTAATATATTCAACAACGTTTGGCATATACGTTAAGTGGTGTAATGAATTCTTTATTCTTCCACTTACTGAAAGCTTCAGATTTTACTGCACTTTGCGATACATATTTTTGCATTATGGATATCGTAGTAACTTTTAAAAATGTAATAGGTAAATACTTATACACAATCACTTTCAAAACAATACATACTTCCGCATTTAATTGTATCGTGTGTTTCTTGTTTGTTACTTTTTCGTATGTATCTGTTTTTATATCTGTTTAAATTGACATTATAAGACTACGTTCATACCACTAGTTACAATTTTAAACGGCTACACAATATTGTGACTACGTATCAAGGGAGGTCACTCAGAATGATGGATAGCCGAAAATTGTCGGTAAATGGGACCGAGAACTATTTATTTTCACAAAGTCTTCAGTGTTAACGTATGGAAGCCTGGAGTGTGGTGACTGGATTACGCAGTTTTTAATTGTGCATTTCTAAGTTCTATGATAAATATTCCGAGTGTACTATAGTTCTTTCAGCTCTTTAAAATGCTTCCTTTGGCAGTAACAGTCCGTCCAGTCGACGTGAACAGGTTAAAACATGGAATTGCTAAACACTGGTTCTGACATTTATCATAAATATATGGTGTATTATACATCAACAGTGATTTCTTTCCTACATCTCTACTTTCCTTTCAGAGTATTTCAATTATTGTCCAAGTTACTTTCTGTTCAGTGGAAATAACCATATCACTAGTTCAGACCTGTCAAGTCTCGCGCTTTCGGCGTGAGAGTAACGCTTTTGAACCTCAAATCACGCTCTCACGCTTAAATACTTAAAACTATCGCATACAACATCTCCAGTGTTTTCGAAAGTTTTTCTGTTTATTTTGTCCGAAATTTTGCCTTGTTCAATCGATTAACTGGCCAAAAATCAAGCGCTAGAGTCTTTTAAACATTGAAGAACCAATGAAACTACACCGGGGATTATTGGCTTATTTTTCTGTCGTCATCGTAAACAAACTACCGGTGTAGAGGTTCTATTTCAACCATTACGTTTAGTCGACATCATTTGTCAAAATGGGCAAAAGTCCGCATAGAAAACGATCGAAAAAAATTTCTGGTGCAGCAGCGTAAGGCACAAAATTTGATCAACAATGGTCAGCTACATACTCAGTAAAGGCTGCAAGCTCGTCTACCATTTCTTTTGCCTCGTTTGCTCAAAAGAATTCAGCTGTGCGCATCAAGGTGGGGCCGACGTTAAACGTCATGTTGCCACAAAATCGCACACAGATAAAGCTTCCTCCTTGCAAAAACAGCCCCAAAAAACTGTTGTGCCACAGAACGACCCAGTGACTTTCAAAATATCACGAGCTGAGGTTTTAATGACAAATTTTATCGTCAAATAACAATCTCCCCATAGCAGTTGCTAATGCGGACCTTTGTTTCGTAGTATGTTTCTGGACTCCCAAATTGCTAAACAATATCAGTGTGCAAAAACCAAAACATTTTGCATTTTGAATGGTCACTAGCACCATGTTTTCATGAGGAGCTTGTCACAAAGATGAAGTCTGGCAACCGATGGAAGTAATGACACTGATTTGACGATAATGAATCCTGTTACAGTAAAGTTTTTGAACTCAGCAGAAACATGGTGACAAGCAGGGTTCATATCCATAAAATAGTATGTTTTCAGCTTAAAGGGGGTTTCGCTGCCCAAGCCCCTTTTATAGGTCTTTGGTCTTACTCTTATGCTTTATAAACCCTTGACAGCTGTGCTAGTTTATCATATTTTTATTACGAAAGGCGTCTTTGGTGTGCATTGAAAAACAAATATTAATCAGTTGCAGTAACAGCAACTTCATTATCAGCTTCAATAGCAGAATTACAGCAGCAGCAACAACAATAATATCAACGTCCATCTCAAAACAATGTTTATTTTTTTCGAATTTCGTATGTTAACTGTACATACATTTGAAATACATACGTGTACATTTATACCTACATTTACACCTAGTTACCTTTCAGATCGGTCTGCGACAGAACATCAGCTTGGATACTGGTAATAAAAACGGGCCTAATAGCGCAATCGGTAGAGCGTCGGCTCCAGGCACTAGATATACAGAAGTCGTTAAAACGGTAGTGGTATAGCTACCATGCTAACGCTCAAGCAAATATAGAGTAGTTTCACGACTGGTTGCCCTGGTGTCAGCATAATGTGACTGGGTGTGGTATCATGCAAGGTGGCTAATGCATGCAAGACACAGTGAATGAAGCACTTTATCTACTTCAAGTGGACACCATCTCCAGATAACTGAAATACCGTTGGTGGGACGAAAAACCCATCACAAAAAGAAGCTGGTCTTACAGTTCCACTTTTCAACATGTGCCATACAAATCAACTGTTGTTTCCTAAGGGACCCTTTAAATGGTTCTAGGTCATCTGATGCTAAATAAATAATCGAACCATCGATACACCAGTCTCAATGCGTGACCCGACAAATGGAGCATTGTTCGATGGCACCTTATCTGATGAAGAATAAACATGTAGATAGTCATGGGCAAGTCTTTTCTAACTATCATACCTCCATGTTCATAACCGGCACAGTCACATTTATCGAACTATTATTAGCTCTCATAATATTCGCTGTGTTAAGAAACGCTATTTTATCATTTTATTGCCATATATGTGTTTAAAGCACCGTCAAAAACAAGTGCAGAAAACAACAACAACAAAAAAACAAAACAATACATTTTTTTTTTTGTAAATCGATCGATGTCATTATTTCATCAATAGTCATTTGTTGATTGATTTTTATACTTGAAACTACAAGTACTATAATACAATGTGTTCATGGCTTTAAACAAGAACTCTTCTTCACCATTCAGGTTTCATGTATTGATACATGAATGGATTCTGTACTGCGGAATTGTTTTTATTTCTACTTAAAGTTCGCGGATCTTTTTTCTGTTTATTAAGTGAGTCCCATGTTTGAATATTTTAATCAGAAAACATCAACGTAAGCTGCATTTATACTTGATAATTATTATCAGTAAATTCTTCAATTTGAAAGCCTACCATTATGTCTGTTTCTAAAGCAAGCCATATGTTGCTTTTTTGATGCAGGTGTAAAATTAATTAAACGTTCAACCAATGTCATCATTTCGTTGTAGTGTTCTCATAACTTTTTTGCAAATGACATGAATTCGATAATCGTCCCAGCATCATTTCCCGTTAATTTGTACAACTTATTAAAGGGTTGATTACTATAGCGACAAAAGATTGCCAGTGAGATAACATCACGAGAAAGCCTATGATAATAAAATCGCCACCAACCACTTGATTTAGATAATAAAAAGCCGTTTTAGGTAAAACCCTGTAATAGTAGTAATAATAATAATAATAATAATAATAATAATAATAATAATAATAATAATAATAATAATAATAATAATAATAATTGTAAAAGCTTTTTTGAGGGCTGGGGGCGGGGTGGGTTGGTGGGTGGGGGGACAGTGTCATTTGCGACACCGTCCAGGGTTAGGAGAAAGCTGGATTTCAGAAGCACACAGGATTAACCCTGCATGACATTGACTTCTCGCGGTCAGTTATTCGTGCTTGTTAAGAAGTATTGCGTGTACAAAACAAATACGTATGTCTAAGGAAAATAGACGCGTCAATTGTGTAAAGGCATGATTCAAATGATAACATAAATATTGTTGTGTGTTTTAACTGGACGTTAATTATATTGTGTAATTCCGATATACATGTACATGAAATGCAGATTTATGAATGAACAACGCTATTGCTTATTGACTGGAGGAAAGTAGTTAATTCCAAACTCAGTTTATTTTTTGTTGAATGCGGTAGCGTGTATGAGGGTATATTTTAGACCTAACTTAAATTAAAATGCAAAATCAGCGCTTCTGAGCGCTTTAAGAAAGGCGTTTGTTAGCTATATTTTCATTTTATAATTTAGTACGCCTAGACTGTAAAGAAATGTTAACGTTATCTCCATTGAACAGGTATTTGTATTCAAGAAATATTGTCATTGTCCTCAATAATTTGCTTATTTTCATTATAATGTTTTTTTCTTCGTCTTATAATATTCTATAGGATAATAATTAATGTAAATAGAGCAATCTAAAGCGTTCACAAGAGTTAGAAAATTGGAAAGAATGCATACTATGACAACAGAAACTATATAAGAAATATCTACCCACAACGGAAATTGTACAATGCACTTGGACTACTCACAGTGATGTCCCCTTACATGTACACAATGAAATCCGTTTTTAAGGACGATTCCCCTTTATTGTTTGAGTGGAACCTTGTCGACGACACTTCACGAACGGAACTTGAACCAATGGGAGGAGAGGAAGCTGTTTTAGATAAGGTGAAGCTTATTTATTTAAATAATGTTTTTAAATATAGTAACATTTGCATATGCTTTGACACAGAATTAAATAAAAGGGATTCTAGATTCAATATTTTATTTTTTGTATAATACAATATAAGGTACAATATAAAAAAGAACAAAACAAAGAAACAATCTACATTTACATATAAATAAGCTGTCATGTTCAGCCACCATAGTAATGTTATATTATTCAAACATGTACATAGATGCTGACCTTTGTGTAGATAGAATGTAACGGAAGTGTTCATTTGTATTATCTACAATAACTACGAACACAAACTACTTCATAATTAACATTTACTAACTGTTAAAATATAATACAATTCAAAGTTTACTGAATCGAAAGTTAATTTATAAGCACCAACTGACGTTATCATTAGACAGACACGATCCCATAGACAGTATCCTTATCTTAGAAAGGATTACAAATAATTACTTGTTAAGCTTATATCTTGCATTTAAATTTGTTATAAAGATTTTACATTAATATCCAACACAATCTTTGAATGTTATATGTATTTTTATGGGTTTGACGATGATATTTATATACACATACAAGTGTACCCATTTGTTAGATTGCATAATATAAGGATGTTAAAAGATTACGTTACTACCAAATATTTTAATCATTTTAAATGCATATGTAAAATGAGTCAGATTTAAAAGTGAGATTTATTATCCATATTTATAATTGCTTCATAGTTCAAACGTAAACAGATTTGATGGTTAACAATTCCCGCATCAAAGCATCTCTTTTAAGCCACAAAATTGTATGCTAAGATAAATAAAATGCATAACAAAGTGAGAACATATTGGCGGATCATTTAAATGTTACCATTTACACAATGTCATAGTAATTCTGCTATTTTGTATAGATGTAAAGGAACACTTAGGAATTATAAGCTAAAATACTTATAAATTAAAAACAACACATTACTATCATTCAAGAAAAAATAAGATGTTGTTTGTAAGAACTTTGTTGCCATTATTCTGACACATAATCAAATAAAAAGTAAATAAATAAACAAAATAGTAGATTAAAGAGTGTGTTCTAATACATAGAAATGTGTATTGTTCTAACAAGGCTATCATAACAGCGTACCGTGTAGAACAGCAGCCTATTTTAAAACTAACATGGATTCCTCAAACTACATCAAAAAGGATACGAAAATTGTAAAATTTAAATGCAATACATTTAATAAGTTGAGCAATTTTACTAAGAGACAGACGTACGGTTAATATGACAACGTTTATAAAACATGCGTCAATGTTGTTTCATGGTATATACAATTTATCATGAGGTACAATAAAACCATTTTCAAAATGTAATAATGGGTTTGGTTCTCGTCCAGATTTTGATCAAAAGAATTCACATTTTATCGCAAAAAATCAATCTAATAATCTGTTGTAATAAATTATAAAGCAGGTGTGATTTAATGCACATGTTCACATAACCAACAAGTTTACTTTTACGAGTCTTAAAAAGTAGTACAAACTAAAACAATGGGACCTTTGATCGAATAACACATCATTCAAATTGACTTCATTGTTAAGTTTTTTGGTACTGTACTGACAAATGTCAGTTTTCGATAAAAATAAAGTGAGTCAGTTGATAACATAAACAGCCACACCCATAATGACGTCAACAGGGAGTGTGTCCAATCACAGAAGATAGAAAGGTGTCACAAGCGGACCATTGCTGTCATTGCCCTCATACAGGCGTCTAGTCACTACATGTCTTCAACAAACATCTTGATATACTCTGTAAAAACATAATCAATAGGCCATAAATCAATACACTGATCAGCAGAAAAATGAGAGATATAATAGTAATTATCCGATATTATGACAGGTAATAATTATATTTCAATTACATGTATGTCCATCATAGAATCGCAATATTTTAATTGGAAGTTCTATCCAGCAGACAGAAGAATGTGTACACAATGTATGATTTATATGAATAAAAGTATGAAAAATAACATTTGAGGCGTTTATTTCATGTTTTTTATAAGAATTGAATTATTGTTTAACGTCCATTAAATAACTGGATGTGTCCCTGGATTTGTTGAAAATTAGACAAGACTTACCGTCGTATGAAAGTTTTCCATCTTTATCCTTATCCACTGTTCTGATCATATCTTCAACTTCTTTATCCGAAAGTTTCTCACCGAGTTTTGTCATTATCACCTTTAGTTCTGCCTTGTTAATAAATCCGTCATTGTTCTTATCGAACACTTTAAATGCATCTCTGTAGTCCTTTGTTAGCTGCTCTGTGGACTTCTTCTGTGACAGGTATTTCGATATACAGGCAGCGAATTTATCATATGTAATGTCTTTCACTGCAAAACAAAAAATATTAAGACTATTATTAGAAGATATACGCTTCTAAAACAAATGGCAAAAAACTTAGTTTGGGTTTTCCTTAAAAGGAAATAATAAAACTACAGCACAAAAATATAAGTTGATGAACGCTCGAAAGACATGGCAGAATAACTATTTTCTGTCTTTCAATGTTAAAGGTAGTATCAGACAGTTTGGACCAATGTTTTTCTCAAAGAATCCAAATAAGTCACTGCTTCTGAAACAGGGCAAAATGCTGTCCATTGATGTCCTAGATCTGTTATTGCAAACAAGCATTTCCTATCCGAGCTACACTGCAGAGATAGCTATTATTTAACTTAGCAAACCACGTGACAACTTACTGTTGAAATCACTTATATAGTCATCCGGGTAATCCGCATTGACGTCGATATCTGTTTTCAGGAGAGACCACTATCGAGCTTTTTGTATTCTTGGAAGGAATATATAGTCAGAGTGATTTTCTCGCGATTTGTTCACTTTAACAATTCAGTAAGTGTTTAAAATCGTATTCACTAAGACTAAGGTATGGGTTTATACAAAAATGATGTCTATATTCCCCAGAGTAGTGGTTCGATACTGTTATATGTATTTGATATAGGCGAACTTTGGATACCGCCTTAAAGAAAACAACAACAACAACATACTTAACTGAAAATTTGTTGGTATGAAGATAACCATAGCAAAACAAACAACAGCAATAACCAGGATATACGACAACCAAAATACTAACGTGGCATCAGAGTTAAAGTTTTAAATTATAAACCGGAATCAGGAGCGATTTCCGTGATGTCTACTTCTAAATT
This sequence comes from Sinonovacula constricta, assembly GCA_007844125.1. NCBI lineage: Eukaryota > Metazoa > Mollusca > Bivalvia > Cardiida > Solecurtidae > Sinonovacula > Sinonovacula constricta. The sequence goes on from CM017557.1 coordinate 12,640,510, forward strand.
TCTTATAACTTTTTATTTTGATTCTTACTATTTGTACTTGTTACGTTACCTTCCGGTAATATAAGCTACAAATATGCCACAGAAAATGGTTTAAATAAAATACGCTATTTTGTCTTCTTTGTGAACAATTTCCCCAAATTTACAATCTGACGATAATCTTAAAAATGGAATAACATCTCATCCTATACTTAATTATCGAAACTCAATAATACAATATAAGGGTTTCGAACTGGATTTCTCAATCAAGATAGGCGAGGGCGCTAACTATCTGACCATTCAGTCTGACAGAAGTCCGTCACCGCTTTCAATATTGTTTTTAAACTTTACTCGGACGTAGTGCCTGGTTTTGTAGCAAATATTCAACGGTTAAAGAAGGAATCCAACAGTTTGGCTATATGAATACATTTTATTATATCATTATCTCTTTTATTGGGGCGGGGGCGGGGGGGGGGGGGGGGATCTTAAATAAGTGGTAAAGCGTTTTTTTTTTCTTAGTTTAAAGCCTGCTAACTGGACAGCGTGGCTCAGATATAAATTCCCCTGACTACGGCCATGTAGGTACATGTAGTTATGCTTTACTTTTCTTGTTTCATCGCACCGACACAATTATGGTCATATTGGCGACGTCCAGATAATAATTAGTAGAGGAAGATCCCAGACTAATGTCTGGGTAGAACCACCGGCGCATCGCAGGTTAGCTGGGAAACCTCCCCACATGAAAGTTCTCGCCCCGACTGGTACTCGAACCGACGCGGTGAGGTGCTGAGGATTTTTTTACATAAGTATAGTGCATCAATAAACAACATTTAGCGGGATATTTTCAGTTAATACTGCTTTATTTAATCGATTGATTAACAAATCATTGACCTAATCTGTCGGATACCACCTTACAGCAACAACAACAGCAAAAACAAATGGAGCTTACCGCCATCCCACTTCATCTCCGCTAGCACCTCGGCTACTTCCGCCTTCGTTGGGTTACCGGTGGCCCTGAGGGCCTTTTCCACTTCACTCTTAGAGATGGTGCCGTTCTTGTTGACGTCGAACACACGGAACAGGTCCTTGATAACTGAAGACAAGAAAACTTCATAAGTTTGCTTCCTTTTATTACCAATAGGTGTTAAAAAAAAGTATAAACCATGAAAAACAAAAGATTTTTTATCTGTTTTCTAAAATATTTTGCACCCTATGTGAACTTTCGATACAGATAGATATCGCATGTGCCATTATATCTGTCAAGAATCTGAAATGCATGAAATGACACTATTTGGCTTCTAGATGTCAACACTCATCCTGTGGGCAGCATGCCCTCAGATCTCCTAACACTACTCGTACCTAATGTTCTCGCTCAATTTGACCTCTCAATTCATCCCATAAAATACTGATTATAGATTGGTTTGCCTCCGAGAACAGTTTGGACTCATAGAAAAAAATCGAGCAGCTTCTAAAATGCAGGAAATTGGAAAATGGCTCTATTTGGCATCTATATTTCTAAAGAATTCCGGGGAAACATGCTCCCTGACCCCCAAGCACGGCTACCACCTGTGGTGCTCGCTCAATTTCCAGTACCGCCCCCTGAAAAATTCTGAATCCGCCCCTGCATAATGTATCACCCTTTTAATGTGAACCGGATATAAACATTTTCCTCGGTGCCGTCAAGGCAACATGGTGTTATTTATCAATTGGCCGATTGTTAAATAAACTTTGATGAGTATACACAGATAGGGTTCGCAAATGGGAGTGCAGACAATAAGTTAAAGAACCTAATGCCTAACTATTATTGTCATTAAGTCACAGATGACTCATCAGGACACTCTGCTTAACGGACAACCACAACAACTACTGGTGACTGCATCGCGAAATTATTTGGATATTTAAAACGAAAAGAAAAAAATCAAGGACAGCAGAATGAGAGGAAATTTACTTACACCTCTCCTCTTTCACTGTGTCTTTGCTCTGAAATAGGAAAAATAAATAAATAAGAACACGATACCGTCCTGTATATAAGTTAATCTGGTAGTGTCTATCACCTTAGTGTGCGAGAAGCATACCGGAGCACCGATGACTTCTGTTCACTCCACCCGTAACCGCGGGAGTTCGAATACCATCCGGGTCAGAAACTGGGGTGTTCCAAATGACCTTTGGAGCGCAAATGGTTCTACCAGGATACGGCATTTGCCGGTTGAGGGGTGTGGGTGGTGGCTTTCTTTACCAGCGACAGCGGGAAGGTTCTATAATGACCAGACAGTGCCAGTCATGGTATCAAAACAAAACAGCAATATAGTTCGGTCTTCTGATAGTTAAGATGTACAGATAAATGAATACATGAATATGAACTGTAAAAGATACTTAGAGGTTCATACACATCTTTAGAACATTAAGCTTTGACGATACCTTAAGACGTTGCTACAATCAATTAATATGTTTACGTGCTTGATTTTTTATAATAAAAATTAATTATTCAATTATAAAATGGTTTACTTGACTATATATCTGCATGTACAAATATGTATTAATAAAAGTTATACAAGAAAGTATGGCATTTGTAATCTGCACATATATATACAAGAAATAGGGCATTTGTAATAAGAACGTATATATCCCAGAAATAGCGCATTTGTAATATGTACTTATATATATACAAGAAAGAGAACATTTCCAATCTGTACGTATATATTAAAATATTTAGATGAGAATTTTACCATTTAATTCATGGATTTCAATATACCGTACTGCAACCTGACACCCTGTCTGTTTCAAACCGCATTACACGGTAGCTCGCATGGATAATGCAAACAATGTTCTCTTATTTCAAAATGTCCATCACAAAGCCTATTAAAACCGCCTTTATTAATATTTCGATTAGCTTCTTGTGGAGAAAAGATGACAATAGACCCTATTAGAGGTTTCAACTCAATTCAGATGTATTGAAAAGGATGAATATGTGTCAGGGTTTTTTTCTGTACCTCTATAAAAGCAAACAGTCAACTATATGAATATAACAATAGGGTATACTTCAGAAGATATAAATAAAATCAATTATTTTCAGCCTGAAAATGATTGAATTTTTATTTAGTTTTAAATAATTACACAATCACGAAAGAGTGGGTGTTTTATTTTGATGTATATGAATTGTTAGTGTTGAAGACTTTGTAAATATACTTATATAATTAGCATGCATGCTTAAGATGGTATTCGAAAGTTTGAACCATTTTTCTACTCTTGCAACTACATAAAAAATGTTACATAAAAGATCCTGCTAAATGCTTTTTATTGGTGTCCTAAATCCATGTAAAAAGTAAAGCATCGTAAACACCCCACGCATCATTACAAACATATATTTTCTATACGAGCAACGTTACACAGTTAGATTTTTGTCAAACTAAGAATACCACGTGACCACTTTTGAGATCACGTTACATCATCATACGGGTAATCAGCTCTGGCGTCGATCTATTTTAGCTGTAATCTCTATCGTGCTTATTCGTAGCATTAGAAATAATGGACATCTAAAATATTATATTTCACGATTTGAACCGCCTAACAATTGACATAATGTTATAACTGAATTTTTATTAACCCAGATTACATGTTTTTGCAGTATTTATGCACAAATTCCCCATCATAAGGGTAATATGTGGGTACATGTCCTAGATTCACATGTAGGCAAAGTGGCGGATACCACTTTTAAGGTCTCAAATATACACTGACGTCATATTGAATATTGTGAGTCATTTTTGTGGTATTTAATAGCATAACATGAAATAAGGTCACCATTACAAGGTATAAAGTAACAGTTATAAAGGCAATGTTTAAAGGTCGCCTATATCAAATACAATTTAAAAACGGTACATCTGATTTGGGCAAGGTGAGCGTTATTTCTGCGTAAACTCACGCTTTTGTCTTAACAAAGACGATTTTAAACACTTCTTCAATTGTTTGAAGGTACAAATCGTAAAGGATCTCTCTAAATATTCATTCTTTCCAAATATATAAATAAGCACGTATGGGATTTCTGTTAAAAATAGATACCGATGTCAGAGCGGATTACCCTGACGATGAGATAACGTGAACACAAAAGTAAGTTTAAAACTAGCTAATTGTGTAGCATGGTTCAGATAGAAATGCGTGTTTATGATGAAGAGTGGGGTGTTATGTTCCACTTTTCATATAGATGTAGGACATCAATAAACATCATTTTGAGGGATATTTTCAGGCAACAATAATTTATGTGGTTGTTTGAGAATAAACCTTGTCTAAACTTTTGGCTACCACCTTTACCGTCCTATTTTACAATATAACAAGATGATCTTTACGTCTTTAAAAATTGTAACAAAGTAAAGTCTAGTCGGCAAAATTATTTTATTTTAAAAAAAGCAACCACATAAAAATGAAAACTCGACTTTAGTTAACCTAAGCAGAAAACGGCCGACTGAACCCTTCAAGTTGTGACATGGGTGATGTTAAAATTTAACGGTAAACACAGGCCGGTCACAATGTATAATAAAAATACATACCAGAAGCATTTAACAAGTCACATTGATGCAATCAGTCGAACACTGGACTGTCACTTAAAAGGTTGCGGGTTCAAATTTGACACACATACACACACAAGAGTCGGAGTCATTATGGTTTTAAGCAATGTGCATGCATGAGTTATTCTGGCTTTAAGCAGCGCGCCTGTCAGAGTAATTATTACTTAAAGTAAAGTACCTGTCAGAGTCAGCGTTCGTGCCATGGCTATTATGACTTTAACGATGTCCGTGCAGTAGCTATTATGACTTTAAGCAGCGTCCGTGCATCGCTATTATGACTTTAAGCAACGTCCGTGCCATAGCTATTATTACTTTAAGCTGCGTCTGTGCCATAGCTATTATGACTTTAAGCAGCGTCCGTGGCATAGCTATTATGACTTTAAGCAGCGTCCGTGTCATAGCTATTATGACTTTAAGCAGCATTTGTGCCATAGCTATTATGACTTTAAGCAGCATCCGTGTCAGAGTTATTATGACTTTAAGCAGCGTCCGTGCCATAGCTATTATTACTTTAAGCAGCGTCCGTGCCATAGCTATTATGACTTTAAGCAGCGCCCGTGCCATAGCTATTACGACTTTAAGCAGCGTCTGTGCCATAGCTATTATGACATTAAGCAGCGTCCGTATGAAAGTTATTATAACTTGAAGCAGCGCCCGTGCCATTGCTATTATGACTTTAAGCAGCGTCTGTGCCATAGCTATTATGACTTTAAGCAGCATCCGTGTCAGAGTTATTATGACTTTAAGCAGCGTCCGTGCCATATCTGTTATGACTTTAAGCAGCGTCCGTGCCATAGCTTTTATGACTTTAAGCAGCGCCCGTGCCATAGCTATTACGACTTTAAGCAGCGTATGTGCCATAGCTATTATGACTTTAAGCAACGTCCGTTCCATAGCTATTATAACTTTAAGCAGCGTCCGTGCCATAGCTATTATGAATTTAAGCAGCGTCCATGCCATAGCTATTATTACTTTAAGCAGCGTCCGTGCCATAGCAATTATGACTTTAAGCAGCGTCCATGCCATAGCTATTATGACTTTAAGCAGCTTCCGTGTCATAGCTATTATGACTTTAAGCAGCGTCCGTGTCAGAGTTATTATGACTTTAAGCAGCGTATGTGCCATAGCTATTATGACTTTAAGCAGCGTCCGTGCCATAGCAATAACGACTTTAAGCAGCGTCCATGCCATAGCTATTTTGACTTTAAGCAGCGTCCGTGACATAGCTATTATGACTTTAAGCAGCGTCCGCGTCAAAGTTATTATGACTTTAAGCAGCGTCTGTGCCCTAGCTATTATGACTTTAAGCAGCGTCTGTGAAGTAGCTATTATGACTTTAAACAGCGTCCGTGCCATAGCAATTATGACTTTAAGCAGCATCCATGCCATAGCTATTATGACTTTAAGCAGCGTCTGTGCCATAGCTATTATGACTTTAACCAGCGTCCGTGCCATAGCTATAATGACTTTAAGCAGCTTCCGTGCCCTAGCTATTATGACTTTAAGCAGCGTCTGTGAAATAGCTATTATGACTTTAAGCAGCGTCTGTGAAATAGCTATTATGACTTTAAGCAGCGTCCGTGCCATAGCTATTATGACTTTAAATAGCCTCTGTGCCATAGCTATTATGACTTTAAGCAGCGTCCGTGCCATATCTGTTATGACTTTAAGCAGCGTCCGTGCCATAGCTTTTATGACTTTAAGCAGCGCCCGTGCCATAGCTATTACGACTTTAAGCAGCGTATGTGCCATAGCTATTATGACTTTAAGCAACGTCCGTTCCATAGCTATTATAACTTTAAGCAGCGTCCGTGCCATAGCTATTATGAATTTAAGCAGCGTCCATGCCATAGCTATTATTACTTTAAGCAGCGTCCGTGCCATAGCAATTATGACTTTAAGCAGCGTCCATGCCATAGCTATTATGACTTTAAGCAGCTTCCGTGTCATAGCTATTATGACTTTAAGCAGCGTCCGTGTCAGAGTTATTATGACTTTAAGCAGCGTATGTGCCATAGCTATTATGACTTTAAGCAGCGTCCGTGCCATAGCAATAACGACTTTAAGCAGCGTCCATGCCATAGCTATTTTGACTTTAAGCAGCGTCCGTGACATAGCTATTATGACTTTAAGCAGCGTCCGCGTCAAAGTTATTATGACTTTAAGCAGCGTCTGTGCCCTAGCTATTATGACTTTAAGCAGCGTCTGTGAAGTAGCTATTATGACTTTAAACAGCGTCCGTGCCATAGCAATTATGACTTTAAGCAGCATCCATGCCATAGCTATTATGACTTTAAGCAGCGTCTGTGCCATAGCTATTATGACTTTAACCAGCGTCCGTGCCATAGCTATAATGACTTTAAGCAGCTTCCGTGCCCTAGTTTATGACTTTAAGCAGCGTCTGTGAAATAGCTATTATGACTTTAAGCAGCGTCTGTGAAATAGCTATTATGACTTTAAGCAGCGTCCGTGCCATAGCTATTATGACTTTAAATAGCCTCTGTGCCATAGCTATTATGACTTTAAGCAGCATCCATGCCATAGCTATTATGACTTTAAGCAGCGTCTGTGTCATAGCTATTATGACTTTAAGCAGCGTCCGTGCCATAACTATAATGACTTTAAGCAGCTTCCGTGCCATAGCTATTATGACTTTAAGCAGCGTCCGTGTCAGAGTTATTATGACTTTAAGCAGCGTCTGTGCCATAGCTTTTATGACTTTAAGCAGCGTCTATGCCATAGCTATTATGACTTTAAGCAACGTCCGTGCCATAGCTATTATAACTTTAAGCAGCGTCCGTGCCATAGCTATTATGACTATGCAGCGTCCGTGCCATAGCTATTATGACTTTAAGCAGCGTCCATGCCATAGCTATTATTACTTTAAGCAGCGTCTGTGTTATAGCTATTATTACTATAAGCAGCGTCTGTGTTATAGCTATTATGACTTTAAGCAGCGTCCATGCCATAGCTATTATTACTTTAAGCAGCGTCTGTGTTATAGCTATTATTACTTTAAGCAGCGTCCGTGCCATAGCTATAATGACTTTAAGCAGCTTCCGTGCCATAGCTATTATGACTTTAAGCAGCGTCCGTGTCAGAGTTATTATGACTTTAAGCAGCGTCTGTGCCATAGCTTTTATGACTTTAAGCATTGTCTATGCCATAGCTATTATAACTTTAAGCAGCGTCCGTGCCATAGCTATTATGACTTTAAGCAGCGTCCATGCCATAGCCATTATGACTTTAAGCAGAGTCCGTGCCATAGCTATTATGACTTTAAGCAGCGTCCATGCCATAGCTATTATGACTTTAAGCAGCTTCCGTGCCATAGCTTATATGTGCGTGTCAGAGTTATTATGACTTTAACCATAGTGCCTGTGCGGATCATTATGGCTTTACGAAAAACCCACAGATAAGAACACCCTGAATAATTCATTTTTTTCAATTAATAATTATTATTGTTCTAGAAAATGTCCCAGAAATGAATCGATTTAATCGTCAAAATAATCCTGGTTATTTAACCCTGGTTGAAACGTGGAAAATATCGTGTTTTGTCTTGTACTGATGTATGCTCCATTTGTTCAGATCCAAAAAAATCAATATCAAAACGTTTTACAAAGCATGTATCAATACACATTGCCATTAAATGACTTCATCGTGTAGGGTGGACAAGACCATTACTGTTTCGTACCCTGTGAAATAATTTACTGATCATAAAAAGACAAATCAATGAAAGTACTCTCTGTTGCTCTTTGATCAACATGCAATGATCGTACAAGTGGTAATACGTGTAATTGTCGTGTTGTAATTATATACTTTCTTGTACTGGTTCTACTGGCCTTGTTTGCAACAAGTAGAGAAAAGGTTCTGCTAGATGATGAACGATCTGACACGACCGGGTGGATTCATTGGCGTGCCACCGGTCAGCTGGAAGATTTCCACACATGAAAGTTCTTGCCCAGAGCCCAGGCTGAGACTCAAACTCACGCGTAGGATGGCTAAGAAATTATATGTCTGTGATTCTTAACGCTCTGCCATGGCGGAGGGTGGCTGAGAAATTATATGTCTGCGATTCTTAACGGTCTGCCATGGCGGAGGGTGGCTGAGAAATGATATGTCTGCGATTCTTAACGCTCTGCCATGGCGGATATAGCTGAGAAGTTACAAGTCTGTGATTCTTAACGCTCTGCCATGGCGAAGGGTGGCTGAGAGGTTGTAAGTCTGTGATTCTTAACGCTCTGTCGTGTCGGAGGGTGGCTGAGAGGTTGTAAGTCTGTGATTCTTAACGCTCTGCCATGGCGGAGGGTGGCTGAGAAGTTACAAGTCTGTGATTCTTAACGGTCTGCCATGGCGGAGGGTGGCTGAGATGTTACAAATCTGTGATTCTTAACGGTCTGCCACGGTTGATTTCTAATGAGATTTCTTTAATGAGAGACATTAATGAATAGTCTCCCCTGAATAATCCCTAAATGCAAGTAGGACCTTTCATTTGTTTTACTCGTCTTTTATGCTTTGGCTCTTTGGAGTGTATGTTGACTTTCCTGCCTTTCTTGTGATACCCAGGTTCACCATCATCAACAAACACTTCTATTTTTTTTTTTTTAAAAAAACAAACATGTCTCTATATACGTATTTAAATGCATTTTAAGATTATATTTATGCAAAAGTAAGAAATTTCACTGTTTGTAGTTGCAATATTTACAAAAGAACGGGCGATAAAGTCCAAGAATTCCAACTAAAATTTATAAAGCTTATCGAAATTGAGGTTGTGTGTACAACAGACGGACGAGGTAGAATTGTTAACGCATAAATTATGCAAGCGATCCTAATGTCGTGGACACGTTGAGATACATGATAAAATGCTTTGTTTATTAAAATGATAATGAGAAAACCCCAACTTAGTTGTTTAGTTGTCACTGAGCTTTGAACTAAGCCACACTTGTATAAATGGACTATATGGGTAGTAAAAGCAAATGAAATTATGGACTTTTTTTCAAGTATTGGATTATCTATAGCGCTATTGTGTCTGTCATAACACTCATTGTGTAGTTACTTTCACTAGATTTAAGAGTAAACGATTTATGATATACTAAATATTAAGCCAGGGCGCCCTTGACCGTGCGATCATAGCCGGCGTCTTATAACCAGCCGGCCATGCACCTATCGAGCCAAAGTCATGTCGGAGCTGTCATGCGAGGAATGCTTGCCTCGGTGGTTCTACCCAGGAATTCGTCGGCGGACAGAGGTTTTATCCTTGTAATGAAATATTTTGAATGGGTAAAAGTATGCAAACACTGCGGTTTTGAATTTAAAGTTTCAAACGCGTTTGGCTTCGGTCCAAGTACAGTGTCACTGATAAAAATGTAGGGTATGTTTATTCATAATATTGAATGGGAAAGTGTAAACCAATAGAGGATTAGATTCCCGACCTTAAAGGCGATAAATAGAAAACTAACAGCGAAGGCAATATTAAGCTATAACAAGACTCCAGATACATACAGAATCGATATGAGTTCTTCTACCGTTGAGCTCATCATTTTGAAACATTTTTTTTTGGTTACGTATCAGTTTTTTTTTTAAATAAACATGGGTATATATGCGTTGTGGAACGTAGATTTACTAGCTGTGGTTGTTGATGATAGTTATTGGTGGTGATTGTAGCGGTAGTTGTTGATTGTTATTGGTAGTTGCTGTTTGGGGCATAAGTGGCAACGCATCTAAATAGTTTGGTGGTATTGTGGTCGCAATAGTGGGAATCGTGGCTGCAGTCGTTTTGACTTTGCTTTGGTCTTTATAAGCATCGTGACGACGTAGATATGGTCATTATAGCGACATTTAGCCGTTATTGGCGGAGGACGACTTCAGACAGATAACAGGGTAGAACCACATGTGCACTGAGAGCTTAAACAACCGTATAACCTATGGTTTTCTTTGATTTTCAGAGTAATTTGCATCATAGAACTGAGAAATGCATAAATAATTATTTTGCAATGCAGCCAGGACTTGCAATGCATCCATGCGTTAACAATGCATCCATGCGTTAACAATGATGCCACCGGCCGCAATAGCTTAGGTGGTAGAGCGTCGGCTTGCGGATCGGGAGGTCGTGGGTTCGATCCCCGACCGGGTCATACCAAAGACTTTAAAGTTGGTAGTAGTGGCTTCCCTCCTAACGCTCGGGGCTAAGGGGACAGCATAACGCCTGACTCGTCGGTGTCAGTATAATGGACCGGCCGGGTTCAGTCCCTGGGCACCTCATAAGTGCCCCTGTGCTATAATGATAGAAATGTCGCTGCGCAGTATCGGCCAAAATGCCGGCTAATCCCAATCCCACAATGAAGCCAGTTAGAAAATGATTAGTGTCCGACCCCATTTACCGCAGCATAAATGGTTAAATATAAAATCGAAAAGAACATAACAGTCAAATGTCTTTTATGTGGAGGCGATTAGAGACAAAGGGGTTAAGCAATTAACCATGAATTATTTGTATAAAAGTGTTTAAGGAACGCATTTTTTGTTATGAATTAATCAAATTGCGAATATTAGCAATAATTAGAGATAAGAAATTACAAATAAATAGCGAAAAGGAAAATGAGTCGCAGAAATTTGAAGAAAAACGCTTTCGTCTCAGGGCTACCTACCATCTTGGTTTCAATTATAAATCCAAATACATGCACAGTCACACCTATCTTCAGTGCTTGTTTACAACTTGCAAATGCTTCACATTAATACACATTAATCCGTAGCATGCCCCATCTGTCCACACAGTTTATAACATGAACACAATGTACAATGACTATGAATGTGTATTATGTATGGCTTTATTCAAAGTCTATCTTTAGGACTGGTAATCCCTGCCGGTAACCAAGCGTACTGGAGGCGAACTGCCATTCGCATTATCTTCGGCTCTTTTCGTACACGTTCGGTTAAGCTCTATCGGAAATTAAAACAGCCGGGGTGTTCCGAATAGAGGAATGTTTGTCCCGTTTTGACCGAGCATGTAATCAGGTGGTAAATAATACAGGTACAATCAATATCGACCTTGAACTCTGTATAACTTGGGTAGCACACATTTAAATCAACCCTACAAGGCAGGGGTACTGTAGAATCGACGAATCATGATTTCATGCTTATACATAAATTATAAGGAGGTCCGCTGAAATATTTATTAGCCGAAACATAAGTCTTTATTTGTTATGCTATATATATGTACCTTACGGAGTTATATTTATATGTCAAAGCGACGATAAATATGTACATGTTAGCACTTGTTTACAGTCAGTGAATCTAACGCAAAACAATGGCTTCTTAAAGGCGGTGTCCCTCAATTTGCCTATATAAAAAATGTAATAATATTGTTCCACTATTTATAATTTAGTCTCGGAGAAGCCGATTTTATCCATATTGTTAGACAGTACAAATTGCGACTAGAATCACTCTTAATGTTCATTCTTTCCAGATCTATAAATACACATGTAAGCACGATAGTGATCTCTGCTAAAAATAGATATCGCCGTCAGAGCAGATAACGCGGATAGCGATATAACGTGATCTCAAAAGTAAATTGTCATGCGGTTTTCTAAGTAAAAAACAGCTATCTCTACAGCGTGGCTTAGACAGAAAATACCTATTATCCATGATGAGTGAGGATTTATGCTTCACTGTTCACAGGGCTCTAAAGCATCAATGAAAAGCATTATTCCTGACATTTTCAGGTAACAATGTCTTATTTGGTTATTTGCAGAAAAATCTTAAGTTCACACTGTCATATACAACCATTAAATGAAAATCAAAATTTTAAGGAATAATTTAAATGCTTCTTCTTTTAAAGTATCTCTAAAATAAAATTCCTTTAACAAATTCCAGGGTACTATTAACACCATTGATTCCATTAGGCGGCAAGAAAGCGACTGTTGTTAAAATATATTGCAATATTTTTGTATTTGTTGACGTGCCGTAATTTTGTTGCGCAGTAATGTTCTCTGCTATATACCACAATGTCGTAGTAAATACACACTATCGACTGACCAATCAGAAAGTTTAAAACAAAATAAAAATAACCATCTTCTTTTAATAAGGTAAAGTGGAGAAAGTGTAAAGCAGTGTAGAGCAGGTGTAAAGAAGTACATCCAACTGAAGATATAAAATACGCCGAAATTCCTTCGAAACATGGGGTTGTGGGTTCGAGTCGCCTTATGGGCACATATTGTCAACCTTTTTTTTGTCGTACTTTTTCATTGTGACAATTATTTTTTTATCACTTATACCAGATTTTGAAGGAAATAATTTCATTTTCTAATTTTATTTTTGTGTGCTAATTTTTTATGACAAATTCGTTATCTATTTCAAAACGCATGTCGTTAAATTATTTTACGTTTGGCACAACCAGCCAAAGTACAATATAGAACATTTTCGATATCTTTGAAATATATTGTATGGCTATCTAGACCTCGGTCATTTTTAAATCAATCACACTAAGAAAAAAAAAAAAGAAAAGAAAATCTGTCTTTTAAATGTGTTGGGTATGTAAACAATTTCCTACATTATTGGTAAAGTTTGATTCAAACCAATCAAGTAAGTTTTTTTTTATGTTTTAAACTATAATGAATATCATAACACTTTTCTTAAAGAGGATATGACATAATAATTGGAATTTGTTTTTTTCCAAAACAGAGGCCCTTTCAAAAGTTATATGGCCATTTTTATTAAAAGGTTATACAAAAATCCTTCCAATCAAAGCTTGATGCGGGTTTTGTTTAAGTTTTGTATACAATACGTAAGTTGTGTTGATTTCCCAATTTTGCATATCGTCTATTAAACTTGCTTTACTTTAAGCACATTTCATGAAAAGAAACGACCTATGCACAAACTTAATAATGAATTGTTGTTTTATTTTTTTTTTATTTATTTAACATCTTTATGTAAAATACTGGCTTTACTATCCGATGTAAGTATGGTAAATGAACAGCCCGATAAGTGGCTGACAGCTTTCCCATGGTGTTAGAGCAGACAAAACAACGCGGGAATGTTAGTGGTGAGTAGAACGTTTTTACTTTCTCGTTGAACTGTCAAATTTAATACTAAGCCTCGTTTTAAAAAGGAATTTTTAAGGCCATTTAACTATAAAGAAATAAATAGTGAAATACTTTCAAGTAAATTATTTACCTAAATACTTAACGTCATTCTTGTTTTTACGGACTTCATTTTTTCGTACTTTTTTCCTGCGCTTATTTGTTGTGTTTTGTCCGTTATTTTCATAAGCATTAATCAACGGCAGACCAGTGAGGAAGAATTTTTAATACTCGCATAATTTCATAAAATCTCATCGCCTCAAGAATTTAAATCGCCCAGCGAGGTAAAATATCTATTCGTGTATACACGTTTAAGGATTGTCAAGGGAATTAACCATTTTTCAATGGATTTTACTGTTAGTAAGGAGTTATTTCTCTTGGACTAAAAAGTTCTGCTTATCAGCTGTCTAAGGATATATATATATATATTAAAAGGTTTAAATAGAATGTCTTTGATTTAATTGTCCCAATATTGTAATGTAGATGTTATATATCATTAAACTATTTCATGCCATTAATTAATTTGCTTTATTTAGTTGTACATGCAACAGTGTGTTGTTGCTATTGCTAAAAAGAATACATTTACTCAAATAAGATGTACTAAATGTATTTATTTATATTGTTGATTAATGTTTTGAGGTAACAATTTCAACATATTTATCTATTTTGTCTATTTGGTTCTTTCAACCAATTATTAGTTTGCTGGTAAAGCCTAAGTCTTGGGTAGAACCAGTACACAGTTACGTGCTCTTGATATATACTGTATTTATGTAAATTTAATTATTAAAATCACTTGTTTATTCAAATGCATGTAATATGTACTAAATTTGTTCCTTTGCATTACGGATTAATAAAGATTATCTACAACGTCCCGTAATAGCGTTGTGATTTGACTTGATGCGGTGATACATTGCTTTTATTTATTTAGGCACGTGTATTCAAGTTGGGATAAGATTTGCAAGCAAATAATCCTTCGATTTTATTTCTGCTAATGTCCTTATAACACATTGTAAAGAGAACGCTTAAATTGTAAACTGTTGACATTGTATGTATATTTCTAAAGGTAAATGCAAAAGAAAATGGTATCATAGTCAAGGCATTGAAATATAAATCTAAATAAAACGCAATCAAATAAGTTACTGTGCATGCTAGATTTGTTACAGTCCAACCAACCATCAATACATGTGCTTAATAATCTCAAGATACTAGTTGTGAAGATACAAATCAAGGGGAGGCTGTCCAGACAAAATACCAACAATACATATTTAGTCGATTCCTTTGAATTATATCTGTAACCATAGGCATAGCTGTCATGTAATATCAATGTCGTTCACGTGTAGTAAATTCATACAGATATGAAGAATAGCGGAGTCTGCGTTTATGACTGTTAATATAACCATTTAAGAATATACACTTAAGGTCGTATTTTAATAGAAAATGGTAAATTCTTTTAGTTCTATATGTCTCAATCATTCATAAAATTATCTAAACACACGCGATGATACATTCTAATAAATTTACTAAAAAATCAGAATTTTTCTGGTGTGTCGGTCTTTGCAGGTGCTTGTCATTTGCGGTCTTCATACTGTTTGTTTATACCGGGACTGTTGTTTATACCGGGACTGTTTGTTTATACCGGGACTGTTTGTTTATACCGGGACTGTTTCGGTTATATATAATTGTGCTTACGTTTAGTTGTGTATACGAACACTTATCATAGTTTGATAGTATACTCACGCTGGTTCCGTGACTAATACAGCGCGTGTTTAACGATCGAGTACAAAAATTTGCATTCCACATCATAGTTTTCCGATCCGTATTTCATCATATTCTATACTATTGTTTTATCATATATTTTTCATCAATTCTTGCCAAACTTTGATAGCTGTTGAACCACAACATATATTAAGACTTTGGTAGCTGTTGTATCACAACATATATATTGTATTACAAATGTCTTGTGTGACTGCAATTATATTATAAACTGTTTTTTCCCGGAAAATATTCTCTTTTTAAAAAAATAGGATATTAAAATTAATTTTTCATCTTAGTAGTTTTATATCCCTTTTCGTACACATAAACGTGTTCATCCTCTTTTACTTATATATATTTTTTATGTTGCCATGATTTTTGTGACTACCTTTTCTTTATTTGAATGTATTTGTATGAGACAAGAAACTCTGTATGTCACTTTAATAAATCTGTCTGTCCTATCGGAAGTCTGGTTATATTTTTCTATTACAGCAACATTGTCACTTAAATCAACTGTAAAATTTGTCTTCCAACAAAAATCTAAAGTAACGCCTGTAATGTGTCAGATATGTCGTAAATTATCCTAAATATACACATATGACGTGCGGACTAACACGTGCCATTTAGCGCGTCATAAAAATGAACATAGATGCGAAAATTTGTCACAGCATTTATGGATTGTTGCGCTATTTCAGCAAAATTATTGTTAATAATGTCTCGAATTGCAATGTGACAGTGTAACACAAACACCAATGTAAGATAAATGTTGTTGTTTTCGTACTGTTATCGTCGCACAGATTATAGTTATTGCAATTATTATTATATTACTGTTAACAATTCGTTGTTCGGTAAAAAAAACTATGCGACGTTTCAATATGCCCTCCATTAATACTGTTTTCTTATGTTCGAGCAAAATAGTTAGCAATAGTTGTAGAAATTATTTATTTATCCATTGATTATTGATTTTTTAGATTAAAAACAGGATAAAAGGATTAAAATAACAATGAAGGAAAACGGACTGTTGTATTTAGTTCTCGTGGATTTTAACTGTCCGGATTTCACTGAAGAGCTCTGTTGAAGTCGACTAGAACCAAATTCAAAAGCCCGTTCTCGATCATTGTATTTATAAAGTCTATTATTGTATTAATCCATGTTATGCTATTCAGGGCCCATTTAAGTTAGTTGTTAGTACAGGTAATTAAATATAAATGGATGTAATTAACATAAAATCTATCCCTCTTTTTTCAGTCCACAGCACATTAATTTCAGTGCGAAACATCTTCATCTAGGAATTGGTAAATTTTGTCAAGGCACACACCGCATAAACACTTGAACGTCTAGAAAGTCACAACGGATGTAAAATGCATAAATGAAGTACACTGTGTGTGGGAATTAGTGCAGTCAACTTACAGGTTTATATGCCGCGATAAATTAGCTCATTTTGCTATGCTGCATTGAAAAGAAATGCAGAAATAGCCATTGTGTAACTATATAAAAATAAAGTTTTATATGCACAAAGTCCTTCTGAAATATTTTAATGGTAGCCTTTTGTACTGGTTTTTGTTTTAACCGAGGTAACAGTTATTGTATCTAGTTGGATCCTTTTAAGTTGCATTTCTGCATAAAAACAGAGGCGTAGACTTTATATAGCCTGTTTCTTTCTATAAAGAAACATTAATGGAATTATTAAAAGAGATATCTTCATGGTGTAGAGAGATAAGCAATCTCTTCTCAAATATTTTTCTTTCAGTAAATACGTTTACACCACAATATGCATAGAGAAATATTCAATACATTTGCCAACATAGAATAAGGATAAAACATGCGATTTTGATTCATAGGCTTCGCGGAAAAGTCAGTACTGATGGTGTGTTTAAAAGTTTATATTGAAAACAACAACAACAACAACAACATTATATAACAATACACTCATACATACAAGATTATAAATGTGGCTAACACTAATTTGCATGCAAATCGAAACTTAAAGTTATATGTGGTATGGAATTTCATCATCACATTTGTTTCAGAAAACGTTTATGATACATTATATGACAGTACACCGTGGGAAGAATAAACGTCATATTTTACTAGTTTTGTGCATTTAAACATTCGCACTGCAAGATCATATAGGATTACACAGTATTTGGCGACAGAAAAATGTCCAAGTTCCCGTTTGTACTGATTTAAACCACATAACAGCTTTCTGAGAGGTTCAGTAAAAATAGGGTAAAAAGTTACGATTTCTTCTGCTTTTACAAAACATTATTTCAACACCGGCCTCCTAGTTTTGAACAAACAGACCAACCTTTTACGGACACAATAAAGTAAATAAATCACAATAAACAAAACCCAATCAAAACATAATGTAGAAATGTATTCGGGCAACAAACAAAGAACACCTTTGATGGTCTAAAATTATTGAACATCTAAAACATTTCTCCCCACTTTACCCTTAATGAATTGAAACATTCATTATGGCTTTGTAAAATAAAATTACATAGATCCATTTCACCAAATACACACAGGAAATAAGTCAACATAAACGTTCAAAGCGGACAAAGGGGTCATAATAATAATTTGTCAACCTGAAAACTACACAAGTCTATAAATACCAGTTTATTTACTGAAAACTGCGATTTCCTTTCACCGACCGATTCCTAATTTCGTTCTATCAAATAACAGGACGGCGCTATATTCAAACAAGTCTGTTTTATGTTTACCCTTAACGTCCTCATACAAAAAATACAGGTAAACATAATTTTACAGTCAAAGGTGTCTGCTGACATTCATAACTGCAGATTCCATTGAACTTTAAGAAGGTATGAATAAAGTTAAATTTAAAGGTGGTGTCCCAAAGTTTGCATATATCTCATACATGTACCAATATCTTGTACCCGTGTTTTGACGACTTCAAGCATAATAATTTCTGCATGAACTGATACATTAATTTAAGTAAAGACGTATTTAACACTGCCACAATCACTAGACAGTAAAAATTGTGAAATAAATCACTCATTCTTTTCAAATATGTAAATATCTATAAATAATCTCGACGTGGATTTTTCTAAAAATAGATATCGACGTCAGAGCATATTACACGAATAATGAAATAACGTAAACTCAAATCTATGTGGCCACGTGATTTTGTTAGTTTGAAAAAAGCTCACTGTGCGGCTTGGCTCAGATAGGAAATTCCTATTTGTAATGACGACGTGGGTGTTATGTTTCACTTTTCAAAAATATATAGGACGTCAATAAACATCATTTCGCAGAATCTTTTTCAGGTAGCAATGATATTTGGTTGTTTGAGAGGAAAATAATTTATCAAAACTGTCGGATACCACCTTTAAAAGTACAGAAGGTATAAGTTTAAAATTATTGTCTATAAAAATCAAAAAAAAAAAAAAAAAAAAAAAAAAAGAAAGTAAAAAGTTAAAAAAAATGTCTTAAAAATACCAAACGGAGACCATACAGTTGCCAGGAGAAAACGTATTATATTGTTGTAGAATGTCGTTTGTTCAGATTTTGCACAAATTTCAGATATAAGATTCTATTAATTAATACAATTATTCTAATAGACTGATACATGTAATTGATTTTATTTATAATTCCCCTGCTTCTGAAGACATATCTGTTTTTGTTTACAAAGACACACATTATACATTTCAATGTAAGAAAATGTTACTTTTTATAGTCATACAGCGTATGAAATTTGCATTTAATTAGAAGTTAAACAGCAACAACATCATCATTATCATCATCATCAACAACAATATTGATATCACTAACAAACTCAACATAACAACAGCAATAGCAGCAACAACAGCAGCAACAAGAGCAAAGGAACATGTTACATAATCTTTAGCAGAAACACAACAATCACACCAATGTGTTGTTTCCAACACCCATGCAATCTGTATTATTAACTTCTATTGGAAAATTTTATTGTTTTGAAGGAGATAATATATTTTAATTGACCTTTTTAGTCTTTTTCCATTAAATCATGTATGTGCCATTGTATCGCTACACTTACTTTTCATTTTCACAAAAATCATATACGATTTATTCTTGAGTTACCAAATAACGTGAGCTTTTGTGTAAGCTTTGCTTTAGACAGTACTTAAAAGATAGCACTGAAACCTGTCTACACCTGATATGATATGGGGATATAAGAGCAGAATTCGTGGGTGCCGAAGAGCAGATATCGTGGGTGCCGAAGAGCAGAACAGAATTCGTGGGTGCCAAAGAGCAGAATTCGTGGGTGCCGAATATTGCAGAAGTCGTGGGTGCCGGGTGCCGAAGAGTAGAATTCGTGGGAGCCGAATAGCAGAAGTCGTGGGTGCCGGGTGCCGAAGAGTAGAATTCGTGGGAGCCGAATAGCAGAAGTCGTGGGTGCCGGGTGCCGAAGAGTAGAATTAATTAGTGACAAAGAGCAGAAAACTTTCCGGGAAGGTTAACTGGTAAGTGGTGGTTGGAAAGATTAAATGGTTAGTGGTGGTCGGACAGATTAACTGGTTAGTGGTGGTCGGAAAGGTTAACTGGTAAGTGGTAGCCGGAAAGGTTAAATAGTAAGTGGTGGCCGGAAAGGTTAACTGGTAAGTGGTGACCGGAAAGGTTTACTGGTAAGTGGTGGTCGGACAGATTAACTGGTAAATGGCGGTCGGAAAGGTTAACTGGTAAGTGGTGGCCGGAAAGGTTAACTGGTAAAGGGTGGTCGGAAAGATTTATTGGTAAGTGGTGGTCGAAAAGGTTAACTAGTAAGTGGTTGCCGGAAAGGTGAACTAGTAAGTGGTTGCCGGAAAGATTAACTGGTTAGTGGTGGTCGGAAAGCTTAACTGGTAAGTGGTAGCCGGAAAGGTTAAATAGTAAGTGGTGGCCGGAAAGGTTAACTGGTAAGTGGTGACCGGAAAGGTTTACTGGTAAGTGGTGGCCGGAAAGGTTAACTGGTAAAGGGTGGTCGGAAAGATTTATTGGTAAGTGGTGGTCGAAAAGGTTAACTAGTAAGTGGTTGCCGGAAAGGTGAACTAGTAAGTAGTTGCCGGAAAGATTAACTGGTAAGTGGGGGTCAAAAAGGTTAACTTGTCGGAAAGGTTAAGTGGTAAATGGTGGTCGGACAGATTAACTGGTAAGTGGTGGAAGGAAAGTTAACTGGTAGGTGGTGGTCGGAAAGATAAATTGTCAATTGGTGTTGAGAAAGATTAACTGGTAAGTGGTGTTGGGAAAGATCAACTGGTAAGTGGTGGCGGGAAAGATCAACTGGTAAGTGGTGGTCGGAGAGGTTAACTGGTAATAGGTGGTCGGAAAGGTTAATTGGTAAGTGGTGTTGGGAAAGATCAACTGGTAAGTGGTGGTCGGAAAGGTTAACTGGTAAGTGGTGGTCGGAAAGGTTAACTGGTAAGTGGTGGCCGGAAATGGTAACTGGTAAGTGGTGGTCGGAAAGGTTAACTGGTAAGTGGTGGTCAGAAAAGTTAACTGGTAAGTTATGGCGGGAAAGATCAACTGGTAAGTGCTGGCCGGAAAGGTTATCTGGTAAGTGGTGGCCGGAAAGATCAACTGGTAAGTGGTGGCCGGAAAGGTTAACTGGTAAGTGGTGGCCGGAAAGATCAACTGGTAAGTGGTGGCCGGAAAGATCAACTGGTTAGTGGTGGCCGGAAAGATAAACTGCTAAGTGGTGGTCGGAAAGGTTACCTGGTAAGTGGTGGTAAGGATATTTGAGCAACTGGTTTTCGTTGTACTGATATTTATTTGACATTGTGATAAACAAATAAATAAAAAGACATAAAATCATGAGAAGCTAAAAACTTTCGTGAGGATATAATGATTTTTTTACATAAAGAGACTTTTAATTATCTGATGATGAAAATATGCCACACAGGTAAGCGAGCCTTTTTTTCAAATGATGCTATTAATCATTTACGCTTAATGTATACATATCTTCCTGCAAAACCACAAATGTGTGTTAACTTATTGAAAGCGATGACATTTATAAAGGACACATTACTGGTGACAACTTTTAATAATGTGAGTTTAATAAAGTTTAATCTCGCAATAAACCGTTCGAAATCATAAACGTTTCCGAATGCCAGTGTGCTTCCTTTGTTGAAATGCAGATTCAATTAGGCAGTTGATATATACGTTGCTATCGACGAATGTAATTTACATAAAAATCTCGACGACTTGCAATCAGGACTATATTAATCGACGAACGGTCTATTGTAAGTGACAGAACTATTGTATACTCCGGAAAGCAATATTGAACACCTGAAGACAATGAAAAATCCCTTTCTTAAAAGGGGGTCCACTAGCCTCTCTCGCTCTTTCTAAAAGCCCATTCAGAAAAGAAACATATGTCATTTGAAAGTGTTCAGAAACAAGCAGATAAATAAACACCAATTGAAATATAAGACCTCTCAACCAGCCCGGTGTTTGACAAGGAATTAGAATGTAGACATTGCTGGCCAGATTCTTATCTGAAAGTTCTACCGATTCATACGCCGATCTACGGTGATTTGTCTTCGTTGACACCATTCGCGGCAAGTGTAGAGGTGGTGCGGTTTACAGGATAACGGGTGACAGTAGAATAAGACAATCAGTCGTTGCTTTCTGTTTCACTGGAACCGATTTGCCAGGATTGCATATTAAAGTGAAAGGTGTTGATTAGTGATAAAACTTAAAGGTAAAAATGGTGGGTACATTGTCATAGATAAGTGTTTTTTTAGTTATTATTATTATTATTATTATTATTATTATTATTATTATTATTATTATTATTATTATATCTTTATTTTCGTGCGTTTGTTCTTGACTATATATGTAAAGTCACTCGTTTATGCATTGATGGCAGTTTTTTGTTTGTTCCTGAGAGACAAACTAGTAACAATGTTTTTTAAATTGTATTATATTTAGTTAACACTGTTCTTCTTATTCATGATAGTCATTCGACCGCTGCTTTGAATAAAAATCATATATATATATATATATATATATATATATATATATATATATATATATATATATATATATATATATATATATATATGGTGTAGATTTAATGCTAATTCACTGCTGAACTTTCGTTGTCCAATCTCGGTTAAAGATGGCATCGACAGTTTTCCTATATCAAATGTATGTAACAATATTTTTTTCACAGTTTCTGGCATAATTTCTGCATGAACTTATACGATGGTTTAAGTAAAGACAACTTTGAACACTATCTATATTAAGACAGTAAAAAAATGCGAAAATATAACTCTGTATGTTCATTCTTTCTAAATCTATAAATAAGTTCTATAGCGATCTAAAAACTAAAAATAGATACCGACGTCAGCGCATACTACCTGGATGACGATATAACGCGATCTCGAACGTAAGTTATCACGTGGTTTTCTTAGTTTAAACATAGCTGACTGTGCAGCGTGGCTTGGATAGGAAATACATGTACCTTGTTGTAATGACAAGTGGGGTGTTATGCTTTACATTACTTTTTTACATGAATGTTGGCCACCAAGAAATAGCAGTTTCCGGGATCTGTTCAGATAACAATAACTGATTTGTTTGCATGAGAGAAAATAAGTGAACCAAACAGCCTTTAAGTCGAATTCTTTGTTATGTCGATTTTTCGTAAGTAATCTCGCTGTCCATTTATCCATGTTATATTCAATTAATATGTTTTTGAATAGGCCTGTTCATTTAAACTGTCAATTAAGCAAACTGTATTCCATAGAAATGGGTGATTCATCTAAAGTAGAAAGACATTTAAATAAACATTGCTTTAATGCCTGTTAACATACTCAGCACCATTCTCCTCTATGACCTCAGACATTAGAATTCTTTAAAAATCATTGGAATTTTTTATCAGTAATTAACGTGGCAAAAAGATCTTTTAAATCTTGAGGGGACATGTTTTTGTAACAATGGCTCCATATTCTATCAACCCACGTGTCCCCAACATTATAAGGTTGCTAAAGAACTTTGGACAAACAATTACTCATTTCAAATTTCAAATGAACACTCAGCACCCATTCATACACGAAGGTCTTTGAAAGGAGTACATGACCTTATGATCGAATTACTTACTACTGTGGATTATTTAAAATCGTTGTGTAAACAGTTTTTTAAAGTGGTATCCATCAGTTTGGACATTTTCTTTTTTAAAGAAACAATTTATCCTTTTACAAAAAAGATCCCACGTAATGCTGTGTTTATATGTCCTACACCCATGTGAAAAGTTGAGCACACCCAATCGTCATTACAAACATGCATTTCCTATTTGTGCCACGCAGCACAGTTAGCTATTATTAAACTAAGAATCCAACGTGACCACTTACTTTTAAGACACGACATACCGTCATACGTATTATCCGCTCCAAAATAAATATATTTTTTTAGCAAAATCCCAATCGTGCTTATTTAAAGGTTTGAAAAGAATGACTATTTCAATGATTTTTTTCGAGTTGCACCGTCTTGAAATTAAGATAGTGCTCAAATTTGTCATTGCTTCGACCTAACTGTAAGTTTATACAGAAATTATGCGTAAATTTCCAAAAAAACATTGAAAATATATTGTTACATGTATTTTATATAATAAAACTGTTGGGTACCACCTTAACCGCCTGTTTTTTGTTTATTTCCAGGCGGATACTACAAGCAACATGTCAGAAGAGAGATTAAAAGGTAACAATTTATTTAAGTTGACATTTTAAAGCACTTACACGAAGTAAACTGCGTTTGTTTGTGTGTGTGTGTCCGTTTGTCTTTCTATGCGTCTGTTTGTGTATCTCTGTTTGTCCGTATATGGTTTCGAGTGTCTGACAGTTGGTCTAATTGTGTGTCTGTTTGTCTGTTTGTCTTTTTGTGGGACAGGGCGTCTTACTATGTACCTGTTGGTGTGTCACTTTGTCTGTCTGTTTGCACTCCTATGCGCTTGTCTCTCTGTTTTCTGTCTGTCTCTCTGTCTCTGTCTGTCTCTCTTTCCCTCTGTCTGTTTTTCTATGTCCATGTGTCTTTTTGTTTGTCTATCTACCTGTTTGCATGCCTGTAAGTCTGTCTGTTTGTGTGTGTGTGTGTGTATATGTTTGTATGTTTGTCTGTTAGTTTGTCTGCCGGTTTGTGTGTCTATTAACTGTCTGTGTGTCCGTATGCATTTCTATTTGCGTGTCAGGTGTAGGCTTGTAACTCTCTCTCTTTCTCTCTCTCTCTCTCTGTCTCTCTGTCTCTCTGTCTCTCTCTCTCTGTGCCTGTTTTCCTATGTGTGTGTCCATATGTCTGTTTGTTTGTCTATCCACCTGTTTGCGTGCATGTTAGTCTGTCTGTTTGTGTGTGTGAGTATTTGTGTTTGTATGTTAGTGTAGGCTTGTAACTCTCTGTTTCTCTGTCTCTCTGTCTCTGTCTGTCTGTCTCTCTGTCTGTCTCTCTCTCTGTCTCAGTATCTCTCTCTCTCTCTCTCTCTCTCTCTCTCTCTCTCTGTCTGGTTTCATATGTGTGTGCCCATGTGTCTGTTTGTTTGTCTATCAACCTGCTTGCGTACCAGTGAGTCTGTCTGTTTGTGTGTGTGTATATTTTTGTGTGTTTGTCTGTTAGTTTGTCTGCAAGTTTGTGTGTCTATTAACTGTCTGTGTGTCCGTATGTATGTCTGTTTGCGTGTCTTTCTGTTTGTTTATATATGCTTATGTTCAGGTGTAGGCTTGTAAGTCCCTTCTCTCTCTCTCTGTCTCTGTCTCTCTGTCTGTCTGTCTGTCTCTCTCTCTCTCTCTCTGTCTCTGTCTCTCTCTGTCCCTCTCTTTGTCTCTCTGTGTCTCTCTGTGTCTCTGTCTCTCTGTGTCTCTGTCTCTCTGTGTCTCTCTGTGTCTCTGTCTCTCTCTGTCTCACTCTCTCTGTCTCACCCTCTCTGTCTCACTCTCTCTGTCTCTCTCTGTCTCTCTCTGTATCTGACTGTCTCTGTCCCTCTCTCTGTCTCTCTCTCTCTCTCTCTGTGTTTCTCTCTGTCCCTCTGTGTGTTTTTCTCTCTGTCTCTCTCTTTCTCTCTCTGTGTGTCTCTGTGTGTCTCTGTGTGTCTCTGTGTATAGCATCTGTCTCTGTCTCTCTGTCTCTGTCTCTCTGTCTCTATGTCGGTGTCTGTCTCTCTGTGTCTGTCTCTGTCTGTATGTCTCTGCCTGTCTGTCAGTCTCTCTGTCTGTGTCTGTCACTATGTCTCTGTCTCTCTTTGTCTCTCTCTGTCTCTGCCTGTCTTTCTCTGTCTCTCTCTGTCTCTCACTGTCTCTTTGTTTGTCTCAGTCTGTCACTCTCTCTGTCACTCTCTCTCTGTCTCTCTCTGTCTCTCTCTGTCTCTGTGTGTGTCTGTCTTTCTGTCTCTGTCAGTCTGTCTCTCTGTCTGCCTCTTTCTTTCTCTGTCTCTCTTTGTCTCTCTTTGTCTCTGTCTGTCTCTCTCTATGTCTCTCTGTCACTCTGTCTGTCTCTGTCTGTCTGTCTCTCTGTCTGTCTGTCTCTCTGTCTCAGTATCTTTCTCTCTCTCTCTCCCTCTCTCTCTCTCTCTCTCTCTCTCCCTCTCTCTCTCTCTCTCTCTCTCTCTCTCTGTCTGGTTTCATATGTGTGTGCCCATGTGTCTGTTTGTTTGTCTATCAACCTGCTTGCGTACCAGTGAGTCTGTCTGTTTGTGTGTGTGTATATTTTTGTGTGTTTGTCTGTTAGTTTGTCTGCAAGTTTGTGTGTCTATTAACTGTCTGTGTGTCCGTATGTATGTCTGTTTGCGTGTCTTTCTGTTTGTTTATATATGCTTATGTTCAGGTGTAGGCTTGTAAGTCCCTTCTCTCTCTCTCTCTCTCTGTCTCTGTCTCTCTGTCTGTCTGTCTCTCTCTCTCTCTCTCTCTCTCTCTCTGTCTCTGTCTCTCTCTGTCCCTCTCTTTGTCTCTCTGTGTCTCTGTCTCTCTGTGTCTCTGTCTCTCTGTGTCTCTCTGTGTCTCTGTCTCTCTCTGTCTCACTCTCTCTGTCTCACCCTCTCTGTCTCACTCTCTCTGTCTCTCTCTGTCTCTCTCTGTATCTGACTGTCTCTGTCCCTCTCTCTGTCTCTCTCTCTCTGTGTTTCTCTCTGTCCCTCTGTGTGTCTTTCTCTCTGTCTCTCTCTTTCTCTCTCTGTGTGTCTCTGTGTGTCTCTGTGTATAGCATCTGTCTCTGTCTCTCTGTCTCTGTCTCTCTGTCTCTATGTCGGTGTCTGTCTCTCTGTGTCTGTCTCTGTCTGTATGTCTCTGCCTGTCTGTCAGTCTCTCTGTCTGTGTCTGTCACTATGTCTCTGTCTCTCTTTGTCTCTCTCTGTCTCTGCCTGTCTTTCTCTGTCTCTCTCTGTCTCTCACTGTCTCTTTGTTTGTCTCAGTCTGTCACTCTCTCTGTCACTCTCTCTGTCTCTCTCTGTCTCTGTGTGTGTCTGTCTTTCTGTCTCTGTCAGTCTGTCTCTCTGTCTGCCTCTTTCTTTCTCTGTCTCTCTTTGTCTCTCTTTGTCTCTGTCTGTCTCTCTCTATGTCTCTCTGTCACTCTGTCTGTCTCTGTCTGTCTGTCTCTGTCTCTTTCTCTGTCTGATTGTGTGCGTGTGTTTGGCGCAGTCTGTCTGCTTCAATACTCGTCACCAGCCTTCTGTCATCATCCTTTTTAAGCATCTGCATGTGCGTCCGTATGTATGTCCTATCGTTCGTCAGTCTGTTCTATTGACTGATTGTCTGATTATTTAACTTTCTGTTCTTCTGTCTGTCTATTTCGCCTGTCTGTTTGCGTGTCTGCTGGCCTGTCTTATTTGAGACTGACTGTTAATCTTTTTAGGAGGTTATATGTGTCTGTGCGTCTGTTCGTCTGTCTGTTCGTCAGTTTATTTAAGTTTTATTTGACGGACTTTTGTCTGTCTATTAGGATGTATGTTCGTATGTATGTCTGTTTGTCAGATTAGAGTTTTTGTGTCTGCATGTTTGTCTCGGTATCTGTCTTGGGTCTGCCTTGAAGTTGTAGGTTTGTCCTGTCCTCCGCCTGCATATATGGCTATCTTTTCGGCTTTGCGTCTTAATGTTATTCCTGTTTGTTCGTTTATTTGTGCGGTCTTCTGTTTGTCTGTTTGTGTGTATGTACGTACGTTTGTATGATATTCATGTTCGATCGTTTATTTGTGCTGTATTCTATTTTGCTGTTTGTGCCTCTGTATGATATTTCTGTTGGACCGTTTATTTGTGTGGCCATCTGTACTGGTTAAAGAGATGCATTGCAAACATGAAAGTTTAATTTCAAATAATTCAATCCAACTACAAACTTTTGACATAACAAACTTGACTGTCATAGACCACATGTTCCCAGACATTGACATACGGGAATATGACACTGGCGCCCATTGGACGTGAATGGTAATGAAACCTTTTATTGAATACAAGAAAATATGTAAAATATAATCCATAAATCTAAGCATTTAAATCTACCTCTTTTAAGTGTTGTAATATTTACAGTTTATTGGTTTTCACTGCGTTTCATGTCGAGTTCCCTTTTCGTATTTTAATTTTGAAATCGTTTTATTCTTTCGTTACAGTCAACAATATTCCCTAAATACCCGTTTATAGCAACACTGGCGTCTTCCGTTGGTCGATTCTATTTCGGAACTCTCGTTGAGAAACCAACAAAGTCACTGTTTTTACAATATTCAAACACGCCATGGGTGACGCTCATGCGAATTCCTTGCAAGCTATTGTTAAAACTTTCCCATTCTTTGGCGCGACCACTCTTGACACCACTTAGCGGGACTAGCCTCTCACCCGGACTCCTGAACAAACAATTCACACTTAAAACTTGTTTAGAATTTCAAATGTCCAAATACACAGGTACATGAACAGACAATTGCGAAAATGTGCTCATTTAGTTATTTAACCTAGATGGCTAGGACTTACAGCAAAATAACTACACTCGTAAACATGTTTTATTGGTTGTTTGTAGTTCTATAGTGTAAAAAGTCTTGATGACAGGGAGCCTTTTGATGTTGGTGCTGTGTGTGCGGCGGGGATTGGGAGGGGGTGGATGGAGTTGTAGCCGTAAAGGTCTTTACGGCGGAAGGTCTGCATAGTCGAGACGTCTTACAAGCGGAAGGTCTGCATGGTGGAGACGTCTTACAAGCGGGGAGGGGAGGTCCTAATGGTGGACACGTCTTACAAGCGGGGAGGTCCTAATGGTGAAGACGTCTTACAAGCGGGGAAGGGAGGTCCTAATGGTGAAGACGTCTTACAAGCGGGGAGGTCGTAATGGTGGAGACGTCTTACAAGTGGGGAGGGGAGGTCCTAATGGTGAAGACGTCTTACAAGCGGGGAGGTCGTAATGGTGGACACGTATTACAAGCGGGGAGGTCGTAATGGTGGAGACGTCTTACAAGCGGGGAGGGGAGGTCCTAATGGTGAAGACGTCTTACAAGCGGGGAAGGGAGGTCCTAATGGTGGACACGTCTTACAAGCGGGGAGGGGAGGTCCTAATGGTGGACACGTCTTACAAGCGGGGAGGTCCTAATGGTGAAGACGTCTTACAAGCGGGAAAGGGAGGTCCTAATGGTGAAGACGTCTTACAAGCGGGGAGGTCGTAATGGTGGAGAAGTCTTACAAGCGGGGAGGTCCTAATGGTTGACACGTCTTACAAGCGGGGATGTCCTAATGGTGAACACGTCTTACAAGCGGGGAGGTCCTAATGGTTGACACGTCTTACAAGCGGGGAGGTACTAATGGTGGACACGTCTTACAAGCGGGGAGGTCCTAATGGTGGACACTTCTTACAAGCGGGGAGGTCCTAATGGTGGACACGTCTTACAAGCGGGGAGGTCGTAATGGTGGACACGTCTTACAAGCGGGGAGGTCGTAATGGTGGAGAAGTCTTACAAGCGGGGAGGTCCTAATGGTGAAGACGTCTTACAAGCGGAGAGGGGAGGTCCTAATGGTGAAGACGTCTTACAAGCGGGGAGGTCCTAATGGTTGACACGTCTTACAAGCGGGGAGGTCCTAATGGTGAAGACGTCTTACAAGCGGGGAGGTCCTAATGGTGAAGACGTCTTACAAGCGGGGAGGTCCTAATGGTGAAGACGTCTTACAAGCGGGGAGGTCCTAATGGTGAAGACGTCTTACAAGCGGGGAGGTCCTAATGGTGGACACGTCTTACAAGCGGGGAGGTCCTAATGGTCGACACGTCTTACAAGCGGAGAGGGGAGGTCCTAATGGTGGAGACGTCTTACAAGCGGGGAGGTCGTAATGGTGGACACGTCTTACAAGCGGGGAGGTCCTAATGGTGGACACGTCTTACAAGCGGGGAGGTCCTAATGGTGGACACGTCTTACAAGCGGGGAGGTCCTAATGGTGAAGACGTCTTACAAGCGGGGAGGTCCTAATGGTGGACACGTCTTACAAGCGGGGAGGTCCTAATGGTCGACACGTCTTACAAGCGGAGAGGGGAGGTCCTAATGGTGGAGACGTCTTACAAGCGGGGAGGTCGTAATGGTGGACACGTCTTACAAGCGGGGAGGTCCTAATGGTGGACACGTCTTACAAGCGGGGAGGTCCTAATGGTGGACACGTCTTACAAGCGGGAATGTCCTGATGGTGGACACGTCTTACAAGCGGGAAGGTCCTAATGGTTGACACGTCTTACAAGCGGGGAGGTCCTAATGGTGGAGACGTCTTACAAGCGGGGAGGTCCTAATGGTGAAGACGTCTTACAAGCGGGGAGGGGAGGTCCTAATGGTGAAGACGTCTTACAAGCGGGGAGGTCCTAATGGTGGACACGTCTTACAAGCGGGGAGGTCCTAATGGTGGACACTTCTTACAAGCGGGGAGGTCCTAATGGTGGAGACGTCTTACAAGCGGGGAGGTCCTAATGGTTGACACGTCTTACAAGCGGGGAGGTCGTAATGGTGGGGAAGTCTTACAAGCGGGGAGGTCCTAATGGTGGACACGTCTTACAAGCGGGGAGGTCCTAATGGTGGAGACGTCTTACAAGCGGGGAGGTCCTAATGGTGGACACGTCTTACAAGCGGGGAGGTCCTAATGGTGGAGACGTCTTACAAGCGGGGAGGTCCTAATGGTGGACACGTCTTACAAGCGGGGAGGTCCTAATGGTGGACACGTCTTACAAGCGGGGAGGTCCTAATGGTGGAGTCGTCTTACAAGCGGGGAGGTCCTAATGGTGGAGACGTCTTACAAGCGGGGAGGTCCTAATGGTTGACACGTCTTACAAGCGGAGAGGGGAGGTCCTAATGGTGAAGACGTCTTACAAGCGGGGAGGTCGTAATGGTTGACACGTCTTACAAGCGGGGGGGAGGGGGGGGGTCCTAATGGTGGACACGTCTTACAAGCGGGGAGGTCCTAATGGTGGACACGTCTTACAAGCGGGAAAGTTCCTGATGGTGGACACGTCTTACAAGCGGGAAGGTCCTATTGGTTGACACGTCTTACAAGCGGGGAGGTCCTAATGGTGGACACGTCTTACAAGCGGGGAGGTCCTAATGGTGGAGACGTCTTACAAGCGGGGAGGTCCTAATGGTGAAGACGTCTTACAAGCGGGGAGGTCCTAATGGTTGAGTCGTCTTACAAGCGGGGAGGTCCTAATGGTGCAGACGTCTTACAAGCGGGGAAGGTCCTAATGGTGAACACGTCTTACAAGCGGGGAGGTCCTATTGGTTGACACGTCTTACATGCGGGGAGGTCCTAATGGTGGACACGTCTTACAAGCGGAAAGGTCCTAATGGTGAAGACGTCTTAGAAGCGGGGAGGTCCTAATGGTTGACGCTTTTTACAAGCGGGGAGGTCCTAATGGTTGACACGTCTTACAAGCGGGGAGGTCCTAATGGTGCAGAGGTCTTACATGCCGGGAGGTCTTCATGGAGCAAAACTGTTAATAGCAGCTAGGTCTTAAAAGCTGGGGGTCCGAATGGTTGATAGGAGTAACACGCAGGAAGGTTCTAATGGTGCAGTGGTCTATATAGCGGGGAGATTTTAATGGTGGTTAAGTCCTTATAGCGAGAAGGTCTTTATTGTGGAGAGGACTTTAATGCGGAAAGGTCTTTAATGCGTACAAGTCCAAATGGTCTGGTTGTTTTAAACGCTATGAGCTCCTAATTGTGGAGAACTATTTATTCCGGTGATTTTTAAACAGTGGCGGATAGCCACCAGGATACGATTTGTAAGCATTGATATAATACAAAATATTCAACATATGGAAAACCAAAACAGTCAAATATATTTAAAACATACAATTTCAACTGAAGCAGTTCTAACCTTGTCCTTGACTTATAATGGACATTCAAGCCGAGTAGTACGTAATTTCAATGTTTACCTGCAACTTGTCACTAAGGCCATACAGCATTTAGACTGATAATTTTCTATGTTTGGCAATTAACTTCTTATTTGAATAAATCAAATCTGCACGTATGTCGCATATAAAGGATGAAATATGACAGAGAATATTGTTTTAAAACCCGTTGGCTATATTTTCCACGGAACATAACATGAGAATTCGATTAGACATAATTACTGAAACCACTGTGGTGAATTTTGTACAGTGATTGAGGCTGCTGTGTTGCATTAAATGATCGCTGCAGCAAACAGGTTTGGAATCAATCAAGCTACGCCATCATGATAGACTGCGTCTTTAAAGAAACAACACTTTTAACATTTACACTGATTGCTTGGTTAGGAACACTTTTTAACTAGTCATTTATTAACCTATCGAGTCATTTGCACACTGTAGTAAATCTGATGAGAGAGAGAGAGAGAGAGAGAGAGAGAGAGAGAGAGAGAGAGAGAGAGAGAGAGATAGAGAGAGAGAGATTTACTACAATATAAATATATACTACCGATTAATTCAGAAAGCTAGCTGACAATATCGTGAGCAATCATTCTGTATACTGTTTCGTAAAAAACAAAACAGAAAATGTGATTTGCAGAACTATTATAGTGTTTGTCAATACTTATTTTTAAAATCTAGAGCCGCAAATTACCTTTAAGGTAGATTACAACTTACATTATCCTTGATGTATTAAATGTTTTCTAAACGTCAAACTTTGTGGTTTGGGGCCCGATATTTCCCAATACTACGAAGCTGGTACATTGAAAATGAAAAGCAAATTAAAAACCGATATATTTCACTGGATGCCATTATTGGCGGCGACATCAAAGTGATTGTGCTTTATTGATCTGCAACGTCAATACCATTCAGTCACTTGGCATTGAAAGACAATAATCATCATTTATCTGGTATCTCCTTAAATTCATATAATAGTGTTCATTCAGCTGGGAAATCATGCGAGTTTATATCATCTAGTTAATTAATATTGCATCAATAACAAAAACATCTACTAAATTCTTTAATGTCTCAGAAATTTAATGTTAATGTAATTTTATAATTTATGTAATTACAATTTATCTCTTGTGTTTATGTGTACACTTGAATTTATTTGCAATTCGATTAAATCATTTTGTTTATTTTAAAAATACATGTTGTAACGTGTGTTAACAGGTTTATAGGCAAGGCAATGATTAAAAAAAAAGGCGTCATTGGCCATGTGATAGAGTCGCCGACGATTAAACAAACGCCCCATACCCCCTCCCCCCCCCCCCCCCCCCCACACACACACACACGCCCTTCCCCTGGACCCCAACCTCCCCTTGCGAGGTACACTTTTTTCTAGTTCTCGATAAACATATTATATGGTAATGATCTAGTATTTGACATCATTCCAAACTTGACCTCATCTTACTAAACTCCTAAACTGTAATGAAATACGATTATAAGTTTCATCATTTTCTTCACACCGCCTATAGCCGAAATACAAGGCTGCAATTATTAACTTACCTGTTTGTAAACCTGAATAATTAGTTGTTATGTCTTGTTTCTTTCCCAGAGCTGCGTGAGATATTCGACATGTTCGATGATGACAACAGCGGTACGGTGTCTACAAGCGAACTAGCCAACGCCATGAGGAACATGGGTCTGAATCCCACCGAAAAAGAAGTACAGGAGCTTATACGGGACAAGGTGGAAGGTACACTTCCGTTTAGTATCTGTTGAAAACATACACGCACCTAAATTTCATTTTGTACACATATGCCTTAAGCACGGCGGCACTGTGCAGCACGAAACATATTGCATTTTATATTACAACAAAGTAAAAGATTTATATACGTTAATACATTCCCGCAAATTACACCACGGTACACGATCCTAATACCAAGTTAATCAATTTTGGAATGTTTTACATTCTTCTTTGCTCACTCTAATCCTATCTTTGGTAACATTTTGGCGTCAGTCTGGCACACATTCACGCAAAACTGTATATTTGAGTATCCACATAATTGCAGTATTTATACGATTTTTTAAAAAAATAAATTAAATAAATAACCTATCACAAGGCTTTAATTGACAGTTCGATTAGCCAATCAGATCGCTGGACAAATGTTGCAATTATGATAACCTCAAGCTCAGAGGGTAACATATCGAGCCTGAGCTTGGGACATTCTGAAGCATCTGATTGAATGGATTGTTTGTTAAAAATGTATCAAATTTGTCCATTTGTGACAGAGTACACGAGAAATTCGAATTTTAACTTTTGCAATAATTATTCAACATGTGCTTTGTTGTTGTCCATAAATAATACATGCCTGAAACATCTGTGGCTATTTCGTTGTGGGGCGTCGATGCAAGCATTGTGAACTAAAATATACGCTGATATACCACAGGTGATGAACTGACGTTTGAA
The DNA here is from genome assembly GCA_007844125.1 of Sinonovacula constricta. Classification (NCBI taxonomy): domain Eukaryota; kingdom Metazoa; phylum Mollusca; class Bivalvia; order Cardiida; family Solecurtidae; genus Sinonovacula; species Sinonovacula constricta. The sequence continues at coordinate 12,674,619 of CM017557.1, forward strand.
CAATTTGTCAAACTGACAGAAGATATGGACAACCCCGCGGATGAAGAGGAGGAAATGAGACAGGCTTTCAGTGTATGTATAGCTTCGGAACAATATCATTGTCTTACATTTCTTCTTTTAAAGGCCAACAGATTAGTCATGGACATATATTTAAGATCCAGATTAAGCAGCATTTACAAGATGTGCAGTATTTGCTTCTTTGTTTGAATAAAAAATATAAAACGTACGGATTGATAATGGCACAAATGGTGTTCTGCTACTCTAACTTCTCTAGTCATTCATGTACATCAAGGTATATTTAAGAAGCAATCATAAAATCACAATCATGAAGCAGATGTGCACAAAATTTATAAACTCAAGGGAGATAATTGCATTTGTCTTATTAGATTTTATTCCCGTTCACTTTGAGTTTAGCCCCTTACCTAACACTATTAAATGACTAGGTATCAATAAGTAATATAAAGTCACTACCATGAACTCGTTTATTTCGGGCAGTTAAAATGTTATTGTATCAGAACGTTTCATACGGCTATTAGTACTGATTGCCGTGAGTGGATTCTTGATCCGAGCAACGTTCTAATTTTTGGGGCGGCGGAACACAGATTTTCCAAAAGATCTTGATTCGTGTATGGCGCATGGAAAAACGTTTGAGTAGAAATTTAAAATAGAAATATTGCAAATTTATAGATGGACTGGTTTCAAATGAAAATCCTGAGTAAATTTGCTTTAAAAGTACCATCTGCAAAAAGAGATTTTAAAGGATTATAAATGTTAGCACCTCTCAAAGAGTATGGCTCCTGTTTTTGTTACTGTTAATACATGTTTTCGTCAAGTTTGCACGTCCATACACCACATAAAGAAAGTTTTCGGCCATGTGTATTTATCCCATTTCAGGTCCGATAATACTTATCATAATAAAACAAATTATGCAAGACCAAAACATTATAACGAGGATAACCGACAATGTGATTTACTACTTTGCGACTAAGTATTGAACAGCTGTCGACGCCCCCTACACATCATATCATACGCCTAGGCAAAACTTACATGATTTTTAAATTAACGCCTGTTCATGTAGGTATTTGACAAGGACGGCAGTGGTACGATCACAGCCGAAGAACTCCGCGTGGTGATGATGAACCTTGGGGAGAAGATGACAGAAGAGGAGGTGGACGAGATGGTCCGAGAGGCCGACCTGGACGGGGACGGGGAAATTAACTATCAAGGTATAAGGACGAGATGGTCAGTGAGGCCAATCTGGACGGGGAAGGGGATATTAACTATTAAGGTAGATGGACGGGGTTTTCTGTAAGGATACACTTGGAGGGGACCAAATCAACAACCAAGGTAGGTGGATGGGGTAATCTGTAAGGTTACACTTGGAGGGGACCAAATCAACAACCAAGGTAGGTGGACGGGGTTATCTGTAAGGTTACACTTGGAGGGGACCAAATCAACAACCAAGGTAGGTGGACGGGGTTATCTGTAAGGTTACACTTGGAGGGGACCAAATCAACTACCAAGGTAGGTGGACGGGGTTATCTGTAAGGTTACACTTGGAGGGGACCAAATCAACAACCAAGGTAGGTGGACGGGGTTATCTGTAAGGTTACACTTGGAGGGGACCAAATCAACAACCAAGGTAGGTGGACGGGGTTATCTGTAAGGTTACACTTGAAGGGGACCAAATCAACAACCAAGGTAGGTGGACGGGGTTATCTGGCAGGTTCTATCAGGACGTGGACGGGGAGATCAACTATTGTCGGGCGGTGAACGGGGTTAACTGACAGGTTACACCTGGACGGGGATGGGGAGATCAACAATCAAGGTAGGTGAACGGGGTAAATTGGCAGCTTACTCCTGGAGAGGGACGGGGAGATCAACTATCAAGGTAGGTGGACGAAGTTAACTGGTAGGGTTGACCTGGAAGAGGACGGGAATCAACTATCAAGGTAGGTAAACGGGGTTAATTGGCAGGTTACACCTGGACGAGGACGATGAGATCAACTGTCAAGGTAGGTGGACGGGGTTAACTGGCAGGTTACACCTGGACGGGGACGGGGAGATCAACTATCGAGGTAGGTAGACAAGGTTATCTGGGATGATTCACCTGGACGTACACACGGAGATCAACTATCTAGGAAGGTGGACGATGTTATGGAGAGGATATACCTGGACAGGTATCAACTATCAAGGTAAGTGGACGATGTTATGAGGAGGATACACCTGGACAGGGACGGAGAGATCAACTATCAAGGTAAGTGGACTATGTTATGGGGAGGATATACCTGGACAGGTCTCAACTATCAAGGTAAGTGGACGATGTTATGAGGAGGATACACCTGGACAGGGACGGAGAGATCAACTATCAAGGTAAGTGGACGATGTTATGGGGAGGATACACCCGGACAGGGACGGAGAGATCAACTATCAAGGTAAGTAGACGATGTTATGGGGAGGATACACCTGGACAGGGATGGAGAGATCAACTATCAAGGTAAGTGGACGATGTTATGGGTAGGATACACCAGGACAGGGACGGAGAGATCAACTATCAAGGTAAGTGGACGATGTTATGGGGAGGATATACCTGGACAGGTATCAACTATCAAGGTAAGTGGACGATGTTATGAGGAGGATACACCTGGACAGGGACGGAGAGATCAACTATCAAGGTAAGTGGACGATGTTATGGGGAGGATACACCCGGACAGGGACGGAGAGATCAACTATCAAGGTAAGTGGACGATGTTATGGGGAGGATACACCTGGACAGGGACGGAGAGATCAACTATCAAGGTAAGTGGACGATGTTATGGGTAGGATACACCCGGACAGGGACGGAGAGATCAACTATCAAGGTAAGTGGACGATGTTATCGGGAGGATACACCAGGACAGGGACGGAGAGATCAACTATCAAGGTAAGTGGACGACGTTATCGGGAGGATACACCAGGACAGGGACGGAGAGATCAACTATCAAGGTAAGTGGACGATGTTATGGGTAGGATACACATGGACAGGGACGGAGAGATCAACTATCAAGGTAAGTGGACGATGTTATGGGGAGGATACACCTGGACGTGGACACGGATATATCAACTTTCAGGGTAGGCGGTAAAATGAAGCTAATCGGTGGGAATTTTGATAATATATAAAGGCCTTTTTGCTGACCTGCTGTGCATCGGTGGTTCGGCGCTGACATTTGTCTGGGGTCTTTTCCAACAACAAAAGCTGGACATCGCTTTAGTGATCATAAATGTGTCTGGTATACTTCTTCTACTCATCTTTCTTCTCCGACTACTACGTCTACTACTGCTGCTACTACCACCACTTCTTCTAGTACTGCGACAACAATGACTACTTCTACATGCATTCCGATAATAGAGCTACTTTTTTTAAAAAAAACTTTTATAACCATTTTGTGTTTCAGAATTTGTTAAAATGATGACCAGGTGACCTACCGGAATGCTGCCATGTGTTGCTCTGAGCTTCACGTCTATATTTTTAGAAGTAACACATCATGCACGACTTTGTCCACCAGGTGGCATCAAATGGAGGACTACCCAACATATTATAGTTACAAACAATATGATCTCGACACTCTTCATTTATAACCTAAAAGTGATATTTAATTAAGAACAAAGTACATGTAGGTACGTTCAAGCGGATATGTAATCAAGTTCTAGCAAAACAGATGTTGTTGTCATTTTCTAAGACAGTGAATAACTATGTTTGGAAAATATTGCGTGAATTATACAAAATTAAGATTGCATGTGTCCTTTTTCTCTTACTTTTACAAGCAATATTATTTATATTCTCCCCGTGTGCTTGTCGGTACGGGTTCTTCATTAAAGACCTTTAGTTCTTATGTACTTAACAACAACAGCATCATATACTCTTTAGAATTTTAATGTATGTGTCGTTCGGCGTTATATTTTATTAAATATTAAAGTTTGAGTTCTCGTTGATGATAGTGTGCAAAGCGTAAAGACAAAAAAATATTTAAAACTCAAAATTCATGACATTTAATTCATGGAAAGATTCTGACCATCACCAAACAGTGGAATTCTATCATACTTGTGTCATATATATGGTTTGAAATAAATCTCAATAATTTTCGCGACTCAATCGGATCCACGAAGGGTACTTAAGAATTATGTACATACTTATGTAAATAATTAATTATTAAGGCATTTAAAACATTACCAACAACACAATAAGCCTGACTATTAAAATATCTTGATATAAAATATGTAAAAATAAAGATTGAAATAATATCATATCTTTTGTCATACACGTGCCTTTACTTTCTAAGTGATATTAATTAAATTAGTCGATGAGAAAAAATATTTATTTGCAGACTGTTATCATATATTTATTTATGTAGCAATGGCATGTATTGAAACTTATTTTAAATATTTTTTAAATATGTATATATGTATATTTCAACTTTCACTGAATAACCGTGATAACATTTTATCACGAACAGTCAACTGTCCACCCCTCTAACAAATAAAACTAATTGCTATAGTCATATTTCTTTAATAGGACTATTATTTTACGACATACCGTTACAGGCACTAAATTTCATTTAAAAGCATGTTTGTCCCCATGCACATACTGCTGTAAGAAATAATTAAAAAGTAATAGGCTTATACAGGTTTGATACCAATGAAAATTTGGAGCAAGAACAAGACGTTTTTTTTTAAAAAAAAAGCCCGTACTGATCTGTCTACTGTATGTACTTATTTATATTGCTTTTGTCAGTCTTTAGCGACGTCATTTTGATTTCTTTTACTAAATATCAAAGTTTGTAATAGAGGGTTTTTAAACTTCAACACGATGCTTTACAAATACTGAATTAAATATGCCATATTAAAGCTCTTAAGATGTAATTAAGTATAATATATATTTTTGTTTTATTCAATGTCTTAGAAGGTATACATCTATAAAGTAAATTAACTATCTCTAAAATCAAATACACCAAACGTAATTATTTAAAACGCGTAATCCCTGTTTTCTTTTCAATTACTTTGTTTACAAAAAAATAGTGTTTTAACCTTTTTTGTATATCGTTACATTGCACGTCACATAACGATTGATTGTGGTATTGTCAAAGTTCAGCTAATTGTTAGTGGTGGAAGACCCAAGACTTCTATCTGGCTAGAGCCACCAACACACTGGTCACCTGGATATAACTCCTCTCAACGTAAAACTTCTCTCCCAGACTAGAGCTCGAACCCTTGCTATGATCTATTCCAGACTCAAGCTCGAACCCTTGCTGTGATCTCTCCCAGACTAGAGCTCAAACCCTTGCTGTAATCTCTCCCAGACTAGAGCTCAAACCCTTGCTGTGATCTCTCCCAGACTAGAGCTCAAACCCTTGTTGTGATCTCTCCCAGACTAGAGCTCAAATCCTTGCTGTGATCTCTCCCAGACTAGAGCTCAAACACTTGCTGTGATCTCTTCCAGACTAAAGCTCGAAACCTTGCTGTGATCTCTCCCAGACTAGAGCTCAAACCCTTGCTGTGATCTTTCCCAGACTAGAGCTCAAATCCTTGCTGTTATCTCTCCCAGACTAGAGCTCAAATCCTTGCTGTGATCTCTCCCAGACTAGAGCTCAAACCTTTGCTGTGATCTCTCCCAAGCTAGAGCTCAAATCCTTGCTGTGATCTCTCCCAGACTAGAGCTCAAACCCTTGCTGTGATCTCTCCCAGACTAGAGCTCAAACCCTTGCTGTAATCTCTCCCAGACTAGAGTTCGAAACCTTGCTGTAATCGCTCCCAGACTAGAGCTCAAACCTTTGCTGTGATCTCTCCCAGACTAGAGCTCAAACCCTTGCTGTGATCTCTTCCAGACTAGTGCTCAAACCCTTGCTGTGATCTCTCCCAGACTAGAGCTCAAACCCTTGATGTAATCTCTCCCAGACTAGAGTTCGAAACCTTGCTGTAATCGCTCCCAGACTAGAGCTCAAACCTTTGCTGTGATCTCTCCCAGACTAGAGCTCAAACCCTTGCTGTGATCTCTTCCAGACTAGAGCTTAAACCCTTGCTGTGATCTCTCCCAGACTAGAGCTCAAACCCTTGCTGTGATCTCTTCCAGACTAGTGCTCGAACCCTTGCTGTGATCTCTCCCAGACTAGAGCTCAAACCCTTGCTGTGATCTCTCCCAGACTAGAGCTCGAACCCTTGCTGTGATCTCTTCCAGACTAGAGCTCAAACCCTTGCTGTGATCTCTCCCAGACTAGAGCTCAAACCCATGTTGTGATCTCTCCCAGACTAGAGCTCAAACCCTTGCTGTGATCTCTCCAAGACTAGAGCTCGAACCCTTGCTGTAATATCTCACAGACTAGAGCTCGAACCCTTGCTGTTATCTCTCCCAGACTAGAGCTCGAACCCTTGCTGTAATCTCTCCCAGACTAGAGCTCAAACCCTTGCTGTAATCTCACACAGACTAGATGAGCTCGAACCCTTGCTGTTATGGGTTGAGAATGTGATAAGTCGGCGATTCTAACCGCTAAGTTTCATTCGTTTCTTTGTTAACCTAAAACATTTTCAGTCAATCAAGATTAAGTTAAAATAAAAATAATACCAGCAACATCATGTTTCAATATCTGTATGTTTTTTCTTATATGTTTCATTTGTTTTCCTTCAATCTAAGACATTTTCAGTCAATCCCAATCAAGAAACAATAACAGTAATAAGATTTTCAAACGGATAAATGTTTCCCTGATACGTTTTGTTCGTTTTCTCTTAAGCTAAGATATTTTAGTTAATCACAACTGAGCAAGAATAAAAGAAACACGTTTTCAAGTTTCATTCGTTATTTTAAATGGCCTCTCCGTTTTAGCCTTTACGTGTGATTTTAATAGTAAAGCGTAAAAGATATTTGATGTTTTTTGTTTCTTTGCACTAACTTGTTGTCATTTTGCACTGTCTTTGTTCTTTACGATTGCAAGATTTTACGAGTAGGAATGTATACGGACTAAAAATGGATGTAAATTGAGCATACATGTCATTAAAATTATCACCAATACATCGTTGCTTATCTATGTTAATGCTTTCTGCGTACTTGTAGCAAATAATTCAACACTCTATAAAACTAAAGCTTTCTTTGAACTTGTAATTCTAAATGAAAAAATCAGCACAGGACCAATACATTTTGTAAAGGTGTTTGGAGCTACCATTATCTCATTTAGAACAATCTACAAAAAACCCGGGTGTTGTCCCTTTACTTTTAAAAAAAATCTCTTCTTTTGTCTAGATAATTACGTAAAGCCTTCCTTTTTGTTTTGAGGTACAATTCAGTCCGTTTAATCTATTTAACAGTTTACATGCAACAATGTTAACGATTATGACGGACCGGAACTGGCAGCACAATTGGTAGAGCTGCGGCTCTAGGTATAAGATGTCCCACACCGCGACATACCAAAGTCGTAACAAAATGACAGTGGTATAGCTCCCTTGCTAAGGTTCAAGCAAATACAAGAAAAGTCGTTGATGCGGAGCATCAAAGCCGACGCAAAAAGTTGAGGATGTAAAAAGATTAAAGCAATATGGGAGCAAGTAACAAAGACAATTGAAACGTTATGGATTTTAGTTAAAAGTTTTCAGTATACTATAAATCTCGAGAAAAAGTCCCATCAGTGTATAACTTATATACCTGAGACCATAGAATGGTTTAAAACAAAATAAAAGGCAAAACCATTAAATAGGTTTTCTAAGATGTTGCATATGTAGAAAAAAGCAAAATTATTATAATTAACTATAAAACTTAAGTGTACCCGCAGAAAATGCACAAGTGCATCAGCCTCACATAACACATTTAAGTAATGTTCAGATAGCATTTTTCTCGAACGTAGTATTTTTTTATTAGTATCTTATTGTTTATTTACAACGTTATTTTTCTAGTTAGAGACACACACAAATAAATATAAAAATAGCAGCATAAAACAGAACCTCGTTTACTGAATAAGGACCCGTACTTTATCAGGTCTAGTAAGTCCGAAATACAAATATTCCACAGGTGCAAATTTCAGTGAGTAGTCCATATATAGGCGTCGCGCTCTAGCGCGTCACCAATAAAGGTAGTTCCACGACTGGTTGGCCCGGTGCCAAGATAATGTACTGAGTGTGGTATCTTGTCAGGTGTTCGCGGCATGCTATACACAGTGAGGGCAACGCTATATCTGCTTCAGGTTGATACCGTCCACAGATACTAAAGTATTGATGTTGGGAAGAAAAGCCCTGATAAACAATAATTACGACCGTCATATTGAAACAGACGACTTCATCCCTACATTACCTGGGAGTGAGTTTTGTATTAAAGACTGTGGTGATCTTAGTAATTGAATACCTTGATAATGTAACGTAGTTTATTGATGAATTTTTGGAGGTAATTCTTTGACACATTCGACGTTCCACAGTGTTGAGATCGCTATACCATCCCGGATGTTGTTGTACAAGTGCGCCGATTTTCGAGAAAACAAAGTGTTCTTCGTTCCGGCTGAAAATTACATTCTTTCAATTGTATTTAGTTGAAACTTAAGTACTAGTATTGATCCTCGTACATAACGTCAAATCTTTTGCTAAAGAAATGACAGTTGTTTATAAAAACAACAGTATATCTACACATTGTCTTCCTTTATCTTAAACTATACACATATGCTCATTTTTTTTAGTTTATCTTAAAACACGATTTAAATCGTTGTTATACAGACAAGAAAATATAGGTAAACGATATAAATAGTAATTATTTTCAAACTTCTATCAAAATCGTCTTTGGTAACCTCCCTTTAGCTACATCTAAGCTTCCGTATCGTAAACTTCTACACTTATCCATATTCTTCAACCATATCTCTGACAGGTCTGTTACACTCATCAGCAGCAACACACCTTTACTAACTGAGACATGCAACGTTACGAAAGCATTGAAGGCAAAAATAGCTCCTCCTGGCAACATAACCAGGTGAATGCAATGCATTCTGGTACGCATCTCGCACCTCCTCTTCCCTCACCCCATTTACTTCCTCTATAACCGTCCAAGACAAAATAATGGAGCCGAGATAAAACTACACTGCAACAATGCTGCTGCGATTGAGAAAAAGCGGATTGCCTTGAAAGATATAAATAGTTTGATCGGTTCTTTTTAGCGTATTCCGCTGTCAAACGGGTCAGTTTTGAGCGATGGCCACCGTTTGGATAAAGACGGCGATTGTGTCCCTAGTGATCGGCACTTTACTGTTCGTGGTCGGATTCTCCACCAGCTACTGGGCGGAGGAAGTGGAGCTTGACCGCATGCCAGTTTATGGCTACCGGAAATACTATGGACTATGGAATATGTTGGTGATCGACAAAGACAACGGGGAAGAATCGCCGCTACAACTTACCTCACAGTACCTACGAATTATAGGTTGGGAAGGTAAGTAATAGAATAGAACTTAACTTAAGTTACATTCTAAACTTCGGACTTCGGCAGCTGTCATCATAAGATTTCAAAGAAATTTCAGTATCATTACATAAAGGTAACGACAGTTATCGTAAGTTTTGATAATAAGGAATTTTACTGAAACGATATACATAAGACTATGTCGAAGATAAAATCGTCATCAAATCATATCCTTGTCTGATCAATAGACTGTCTTATCGACACACTTTTCGTACCTTTCTGTTTTTTCTCTAAATGTCAGTTGAGAATAATTCCCTTGGTAATGCATATAATTAAATGCGGCTTATATTACCTATCATGGAAAATGTTGTGTAAGATGTCATGCTAGCCAATTGACACTTAGTGACCTAATTAGCGATCATAATTGTTAGACAATAAACGTTTGCAAACACATTAAATTTACCTGTAGCCTGGGGTTTGCTGGTACGATCAAATACATTAAAATTCTTCGTGGCACTTTATTATTATAAGTTTCTTTTTGATAAACATAACTTATTTCTCATTTCTAATATTAAGGCAATCATATTTCATGAACTGTAATTGGGACGTTTTATTGACAAAAAATTAAAAGAATTGTACAAATAAAATAAACGTTGTAAACATTCTTCACTGTAATGTTATGTGAATGATGTATGAATTGGAAAGTGTATCGGAAGCAGTATTAAATGGGTTCAGTAACACGATCACATGGAAAGTTGCATTTGCCTGAGTTGGTTTATCATGCATATACTTGCGCGAGAAGATACAACTTGGCACATTGACAAATGATCTCTATGATTGGACGTTTCGTTTTTATGGCGCTACAATACAGTCTAAAGTATTTAAACAATTCGGCATAAACTTAAAAATCTAACAAACATTGCTTAACCATTTCATCACTAGTATCAGATACCAGTTACTATACATGATTAAGTATTGTATAAATTTGTCGTCATTTCTCCGAGATCTTCTCCAACCAATTGCCTTTCATAAATAAGTACGAGTTTGCCAGAAGATGAATGATACTTGTATCTCACAATCAGGAATTTTTATCGAGCATAAAACATTTTCAGTTTTCATGTATATTTTGAATGTAAAAGCAAAATTTGGCATGTTTTTTTTTTCAGTTCGTATGTTCGCTGAACCTTCCCATGCCGATAAAAGTAGTACAAGTATAACACATGACTAAGATTAGGGATCATTTACAGAAAACACTAAAACCTGACATTGCCGCAATGTGGACGAGAGTTTTGCTGTTTTTGTTAAGCATTTTATTTATTAATCCAATTCCAGCTATCTAAAGGGAAAGTAACAAATGTCATATATTTTACAAACCATTCCGGGTTCCTTGAGTAACTTATTGTTTATTTTCCATACATAATTTCATCCTAGATTCATCATCATCATTATCAAAAATATCGTCGTTGTCATCATACCCTTTTGTAAATGTTGAATAGATTTATTTCTTTGTATCTGTAATATTATACATCGACTTATTATTCGCAAATTAACTGCTTCGATTGGTTTAAATCTATCTTGGAAACTACCGTCATATGTTTAAAGTTCCAATTCAAAATGTGCCTTAATTGCATACTATCGCTTGTAGTAAAGCAGCATATGTTACGTACTTTATAATGTGCTGGACCTTGGAGGGTGTTCCTACAATGCCCAAAGTAATTGTAGCTCAAGTTTTTGAAAAAACTGTCGGAAACTGTTCTCTCTATCAGGATAAAAACAACAAAAAGCACAAAAGCAACAGCAAACAAAAAAAAACAACACCAATTCGTTCCTGTCAAATTCCTGCCAGCTTTGTTTTTATTGGTAAATTGACAGTTGAGCATTCCGAAGTTTCCAAGAATGTTTTCGTTCATTGACAACAACAGATTGATTTTATAGCAATTTTACATCAGTTCCTTAGGGCAACTATCTTATCTGACCCACCGAGGTACGAACATGTAAGCAAAAGAGCACTCGGCATGGACGTTTTTCTCCCAGAATTGGATCCGAACCCAAGCGGCAAATTATTCAAATGGAAATTTAATTTGAAGCAACAAACCTGCAAGCTTACTTCCGTTCCATGATTTCAAGGTTGGTACCAGGCCACGCGTGTGTTTGAGTGTTTGGGATTCCTCATTCAAGTTACCACCCTGGTGTTCGTCCTGCTCTACGTCAAGATGGAATGTCTACAGAAGGTTTTCTCAACTATAGCCATCTTCGCACTAGGAATGTGTTCAGGTGGGTATGTTTTTACATAAAACAGAAAACAATTTTGATTTGAACTGTTAGTGATAACGACTCTAAATGAATGCTATTTTAGGTGATTATTGAGATTGGAGTTGATAATGTAAGATTGCGCTAATGAAAAGCTAAATTATGAATTTACATAATGGCACCTTACACACAGATCATTCATCTTAATATGTATCGCTTTTAAATGTGGTATCCTACAGTTTGGCACAATATTTCTAAAAAAGTCATTGTTACCTGAAAAGATCTTGCAAAATGATGTTTATTGATGCCGTGTATCTGTGTGATTAGTAATGCACCTATCACCACTCGTCATTACAAACAGGTATTTCCCATCTGAGTCACGCTGCAGAGTTAGCTATTTTTAAACTAATAATGCCATGTGACAACTTTTCATTTGATATTACGTGATATCGCAATCTGAGTAATTCGCTCTGACTTGATCTTGATTTTAGCAGAGCTCACTATCGTTCTTATTTATTAATGTTGAAATTAAGAACATTTAAAATGATTTTGGCATACATCACAGCTTTATCCGGGTTATTCACTTAGTTAACAGTGGTGATTAACAATAAAAATAATTCGGTTTTGCAAAGTTCTGTCATATGAAGTTAACGTTTGACGCCATAAACTAACTTCTATATTTAGCAGAATCCAGTGTGCTTCTTAAATACCCGTGTACATGCTTTAGGAACTGATGACAAGGTACAACGGACATGTCATGATGGACATCGTCTTACCATTGAAGTAACGATAATCATTAGATACTAAAAAGCAATATTATACCCATCGTCGGTTATCCCCCGTTACATTACACTACTATGCTGCGTTATGTACCCGTGGGACAATTGGCTAGGAAAATCTCGTAGTCATGAATAATAAATGAGGCAGTTTCATTGGTGCCATAAGGAAACCACCATGGATAACTAGCCAATGAAATTACGTTTTACATCTAAGGTTCGGTTTACCATTCAAAATGGCGATCTCCATGAGTAAACATGTGCGTTGGTTTCTACTTTTAGTAAGAAAATCCCAGCATGACGTCATTGAGATTGAAGAGTATTTTATTGTAATATGCGATTTCACTGGAAGAAGATTGGTCTCCCCTGCCTATGCATATTCATGAAAACGAGATTTTGCTAGTCAAATTTCCCACGGTATGTATGGAGTGTAACGGAAGAAAGTACTGTGATTGCCGACGATGTATTATACCTTTTAACTGTAATAATTGCAGCCCTTTACACAGGTTTGCTATCGTTACATGTATTTGATGTCGTTGAATACCCTTAAAAATTTGAAACAATAAAAAGAGACAATCGTACAAAACATCAAACATGACCAATACAACATGGACTTGGTGCAAACATGATTGGAGAGCCAGCAATTTTGATATTTGGTTTTCAAAGCCGAAATAAAATAAGCTGAAACTTTTTTCCAGTGATATTCATGTGTGCAGGTCACGTGATATTTGCCACGAAAGCGGCCCGCTTGCAAATGGAGGTGGATTGGTCAATGGGCGTGGCTGCAGCGGGCACCGTGCTCACGTTCATCGCCGCCATTATGGGACTGTTCGAGAGGATAGCATTCATGTACATGTGACGATCGAGAGTATAGCATTCGTGTACATGTGATGTTCGAGGGGATTGCATTCATGTACATGTGCCGATCGAGAGTATAGCATTCGTGTACATGTGATGTTCGAGGGGAGTGCATTCATGTACATGTGCCGATCGAGAGTATAGCATTCATGTACTTCTGAAGTTCGAGAAGATACCATGCATGTCTTTGTGACATTTAGTAAGATTAAAATAATCTACCATGGTTGTTCATTTTAGTCAGTTCTAGTGTAACGGCAAGACGAGGTTTACCCAGTGACTTCCTGCAGTTTTGGTCCTTCTGAATATATATCTTATAATATTTATTTAAAGTGACTTTTTTCTTTCGATCACTACTTTTTTCACAGTAAACCTCATTCATGTACCATAGAAGATGGAATAAACGTTTATAAAACAAAAACATATATATATCGTGTGCATGTGTTTTTCGAGAAGACATCATTAACGTGCAAAGTACTGCTCGAATCATAGCATTTATGTATACATGACGTTCGAGATGATACCATATTCGTATGTTCATGTTACGTTCGAGAGAATAAAGCATTCATATACAGGTGTCGTTCAAACGTTTGAGAGGGAAATATTAATGGACATGCAACTTTTAGCATTCACATACCTGTGAGTTTCGAGAGAAGTCTTAAAATGCTTGTAGTTTGATAAGATCGCATTTACTTAACGTGACGTTCGATGTCAACTGTCCATGGTTGTGACATGTTCGAGAACAGCAACTGTACACTCGCGCTGCTCCAGAAAACGAGATTCTTGAACATTTGACGTTTGACAATAACAGTTCTATACTTGTACGACAGATGAGTATTCATGTACATGTGACGTTCGAAAATAACAGTTCTGTACATGCGATGTACGACAGAATAGCATTCATGTACATGTGACGTTCGAAAATAACAGTTCTGTACATGCGATGTACGACAGAATAGCATTCATGTATATGTGATGTTTGAGAATAACAGTTATATTTTTGAGATGCTCGAGAGAATGACATTCATGTACGTGTAAACGTGCAACATGCAAGAAAATATGTACATGAATATTAATAATATAACCATGACTATGATTGTTTGACTTATTATGTCGAGAATAACGCATGTATAGTTTTGTCGTTAATGAAGTAAAAGGGTTAACTATACAAAGTGTCAGCTAACAATATAAGGCTTCTGTTATTTTGTTGGCACATTATAAGTCACGGATATTCAACGATATTCTAAGGCATGTAATTTAAGTTACAATTTTGAAAGTATGCCATATTACGCCATGTAGTTTACATGCACAAGCCACCATGTAAGCATATATAATACATTCAGGACATTTCAGTAACATTGTGACATTCCGGGCTTACTAATACCACTGAGAATTTCAAACGGCACAAAGATACATTTAAAACAATTAATATTTTTCAAAATTAATATCATTCTAAGATTTTACTGCGAAAGAAAAAAATGACCAATATTTCAATTGTCTTTGAATGTAAGATCATTTGCTTGGAAATGTCTGAGAGAACAAGGTTTGTTAAAAAGTACCTGTTGAAGTATTGTAATGTTGTGGTTAATGTTTACCTTTTTTCTGTGTTAACAGTCTAGGTCAATAAAGGCTACGGGGCGATTGTTGCAATAATTGTAATATTGTGCAATATATATTGTTATTACCGTACAATGTACGTCTAGCGACCATTTTGTCTGTTAGGTAAACACGAACCATAATCACTTTATAGCATTATAGTGCGAGAGAAGTTACACATGTGCTGTATAACAAATATTTTTTTGAATCACTATCTTCCTGATTTTTTTTAATAAATATTAAATTTTCACAAATTGTTGTTGCATAGAAAGTTATCTGAAACAGTTCTGATATATATTATTATATTTGTGATGAATACTGGTGATTTTATTTACATATATTTACATACAAGGATTATTTGAATGTAGAGTAAATTAGAACACTTGATTTTTTAGTTTTCTGTTACGTTTTTTAACTTCTCTATCACCATATTGTATTCTGTGCAGCTGTTGCCTTAAGTTATGCTGTTTACATATCTTGTTAGTTGTATTGGTGCAAATATTGTAATAATTATAAAAAACATACATTGTATTTAAGTGATCTAACTGTACAGCATTCATAAAAACACAGACAACCAACAACATCCAAACGCTTGAATCTTTTACTGTTTTGCATAACATGACATTTGTACAGTAAAATACGACAATAATGAATAGTGAATGAACCAAATGACGATAAGTATTGTTGAAATACCAATGCGATTACCATATCGTCATGATCACCATGCATGGAATTGTCGCTATTGTGTATTTATTAATATATTTTGTGCTTTATTGGCGCCTTCTGAATATCTGAACACTGTGACGTCATAAGTAGGTGTATTTGCATAAACCTTAAAACAACGGTGATTTAAGTGAATTGCTGAAATTTATGTAACGTTAAATATTATCCATTCACAATTTTACCATATAGGGCAATGTTATATATGCAAGACAAGCTATTTAAAGTTCATGTGATCATCACTAGCATTTTTATGGTTTGTTGAGCGTAAACTATTTATATAACTGTACCAGTAAAATTCAATAAAATGTTACTTGTTGCCTTGTTGATATTGAATTCTTTTACTAAATGAGTTGATGAAAAGATATATAGTGGATCTAACATGAGTGTTCACTAGATACTGAAAATATTAAATGAGTTTGATGAAATGATACGAAACGAAACGAGGCTCTGTCGAGTTTCGTATCATTTTAGACAACGAGTTTAATATTTTGAGTACCTAATGAACACGAATATTAGATTCTATTTATCACATAACTAAAACATCAGCTGTTTTTGTTTGCAATGCATCATCTGATGAATAAATCCAGAATAGGTTATACATTATTATAAGGGCAATATTATTAACTAATTTTGCTTTTGTCGATGCAATTGTTTGTCAATAAAGCATTGCGTAGAGAACAAAAATCTAAAATTGGTAGCTAGAAATCTGAATAGTAATTGATGATGTATCTATTCGCATGTTAAAAGATTGCTATTATAGAATCAAATCTGAACTGACACGATGAGACATAACATTTAAGAACAATTTTATGGTAACGGGTAACATTGACAAAGTTTAGAAAAAGGATTAGTCTCTCACAATTAACAGTTACTAAAATAGCTTAAATAACAAAAGGAAATAATTTGAAAAAAAAAATCAACAGTAAAAAAAAAAGTAGCATACACTTTAGTAATTAAGATAAAATGTGACTCTAGTTAGTGTTTTATAAGTTCAGACAATTGTCACAGAAGTTAAGACTGTATAATACAGCCAGTAAAATAATCAGGATATGTGTAATTTGTTTTAATTAATTATGAATGTAGCTAAAGAGAAAAAACAACAACAACTGATAAGCGACTATTGAAACATAACAAAGGTTATGATGAAATTTACTTGAAAAATTGAGCCAGTTGCAATGTATAATAATTATAACAATAATGTATAATAATGTATATAATAAATAAAAAAATCATGCCCCAACAAGCAGTAGCGCCGTCGGTAAGGCACTGGTCTGCAGTGCAAGATGTTCCCGGTTCGAAGCATACAAATACCAAGCATTGTTTTTATTTTTGCATCGATTAAGTTTTTGTATTTTCCTCTTTTTTCAATAGCCAACATACTTACTGTTTGTAGATTTATCGGCAAATACGTTTTCGAGTATTGTGTTGTGAAATTCAAACACACAACATAAAGAGAAATCAGCAAGGTCTACAAAATAAAATATATTTTATTTAGCAGACAAGTTCACGTTGCACAATGTATATATTTAATAAACGGAAAAATATATAAGGTATCGAAGATAAAGTTAAAGCCAATGCAAGTCTTATAAAATTTCATTTATTCACTTATTGTATTTTGAGAGGAACCCGTATTTTGTCAAAAATAGATTTAGAATAGGATAAAAAGACCAATAAAGTAGCTCACGTGCATTATCTTACTATTGTAGTAGTGATAAAATCGACTTCAATAAATAAATTAGTTAAAATTCTCCAAATACCCAAAAGACAACGATAAGCTTTTATTTTAGGTAAAATGTTGTATTTTATGGAATCATCAGAAACCTCCTATAAACATACTCCACGATCTGCTTGGTCAATCGGGCGACTAGAAGACAACATGCCTCAATTTAAACTGAACCTAGACTTTCCCAATTACTCTGTCAACACTTAACTGATAAACTGGATGGAGTCTTCTACATGCAGAAGTTCTCAGAACCATGTTGCAGGTGTTTGTGAGACAATTCGCATCTTCTTCGGCACTTTCCGTACACGTTCGGAAAATAACGTAGAAGGTAATAGTCAATCATAACACCTCGGATAATTTACAAATCATCTCTCGGATGAATGTAGGTAGACGGATCACCTCGGCCATTTTCCTAAATGGGACTACTTTTGTGACAGACTTCAAAACAAAGACGGCAGCTCGGATGACAGCTCACTACAGTACGATGCCTGTAAAACTATCATTTGTGGCGGCTTCAAATTCAAATGATCCAATTTTAATTTACTCAGTGCAGCAGACACACAGCAGTCAAACGATGCCATTGTTTATGTTTTATGCGAACTTCATTTTTAGGCATATTCTTCTTCCGTCTTCCGGCGAACAAAACCATCGTGATCTAAGTAAGTATCATTGCACCAGATACATCCGATGGATGATTGTCCCAAGGACGGAATTACCCGAGGAGTTCCGATTGGGTAAAAGTATGCCTACACCAGGATTCTCGGTAAGTGCTTCGGTTTTCATCAATCGTTATGAAGCTTTAGAACATTGGCAGAAAGTTGGGTTGTCAATTATAAATAACGGAGGAAGATAATTACAATGCTTGGAAGTGTATTTTTATGGAGTCATACTGTGGATGATAGTTTGTATATTTCGTCGCCTTGGCAAGCGAGCCTAGAAGGACACTCGGTGGCGTGGCTAGGGCACAGTTCCAAGAATTCCAACAGTAAATCTTGGCGGAAGGGATTCAGGTGTCGCAATCCTATGAAGTCAAATAACAATGACGTATCAAACTTATATTAATACGATAACAAAACAAAGTTTAACTAGTTCCCTATCATGAGGAAAGTTTAGCTTGTCATGTCGATCTATTAATTTGACAATTAATAAAAATGAGCAATGTAGGAGGGCTTTTTCAACCTGCGAATCAGGATAATTCGAAATTTTACATTTGTTTGTTTTGCTTTCTGGTACTTATTTGTAACAAAATCTTGAATGCAGGACCTGTGCAAGTTTTACATTACTTTTAGACCACTTTTTTCTGTTCCTTATTGGATTTGAAGTTCTTCCATGAGTATGAGTATAGGCCACGCGCCTGACACTGATGAAATTGTTGCAAAAAGAGTCACACAAGCGGAACCACAATGCTCCTACACCGGCGTTCGAAATAGAGGCCATCTAGTCAATAACGGGTCTCCACCAACTTAGCTATCAAACACCAATATTTTCCCCAAACGAACATTAAAAAGGAAATGTATGCCTTTTCAATGTGTAATTTCATTTGCAAGTTCTCTTTATAGATGGAAATCCCCGATCGGAAATACCACCTAGCGTTCAATTTTCGCGATCAAAGTTGGCACATGTTTCGCTACAGAATGACACGTGTCGATTTGTAACTTGCAAACTAGATGATAGAAATGTTAAGTTGTTCATTGGTGTTATTAAAACGTGAATTGAAATTTTTAATATTTTAAACGTATGAATGCAATTATATTTAGGCATTTAACATTTGAAATACCGAAGTGGTGGATTGAAAATTAAAAAAGTATATAATATTATCGGATATTTCATTCAAAATTTATCAGGAAGGCGTAGAGCAGAACCGATGAGATGTCCACATCTCCCCACCGGCTCCCGTTAAAGGTTCCCATTTACATAACGCGTCAATAAGACTCGTGGTGGTTGCAGTACGAAAGGGACTGGAGTGCTGATTGTAACGTTTTTTGTTTTTGTTTTTTTAAAATGTGTGAAAAGTGTTTTGCAGTTTGTCTCTATATCTGAATTAAAAGAAAAAAAGTGATTTAGGGGAGTTTGGAATTTAAGTCGCTGGTTCCAGAGGTAAATAGTGACATGGTTGTTGCGTTTAAGCAATTCTTTGCAATATACAGTTAGAATTATTTACAAATATGATTCCTATCAAAAATTTATGGTATTGTTATCATCGGATGTTTGCGCATATTAAAAATCTCTACTGAAATATGCATACAGCAAGTACATGTAGTTCTGAAAATTCAAAGCATAAAAACAAAATCCATCACAGAAATATAACTTTTTTTACGTGCCCTATGCTGAAAATGAGTACTGCGAAGATATTCAGTATTCAAATTAGGACGATGACAATATGCTCTATATGAATTCGTGAAATGAACGCTGTTTATAAGTTATATGTGGCTCGTACCTCTTAGGCAAATCTCATATACTGCAAATACTCACAATTTAGCGGCATAATTATTACACCTCACGAAGGCGCCACTTCACAGAGAAAAATCTAATGGCAACTGCTTTTGCTCATTATAGCCAGTCAGCAAATGCCCTCAAAGAGGAACAGTTTTAGGATATAAAACTTCCCGTAGAGCATACCGGAGAAAACAACAACGTTTATTGAGATATGATCTTATATGTTCCTCTATCTGTTGGATTGTGTTCGTGTTGTTTTTTCATTATATCAGCGTTTTTAACAGTTTGTAATTGCGACTTGGACAAAAATAATAAAATAACAAATAACAATAATAACTCAATATAAAGGTTTATTCTTATGTTAAATTTAATCAAGCGCCCATACTTACCTCGTAATGTCAGCCGGTTATGACATGCCAAAAGACTCATCTATAAATATCAGTATATCCGTGAAGTCGGCAGCCTAGCAGCCTGAAGTTGGCAGCCTAGCAGCCTGAAGCTTAAACTTACCAGGCGGTCAGGCTGCTAGGTTGCTAGGCTGCAAGGCTGCTAGGCTGCTAGTTTCACATTCCAGCAGCCTAGAGGTAAAGCGAATTTTTAAGGTTCATTTCATATCTTACAAGCTTGTATTGTCGTAAGAAAGTGATTATAATGCAGTTCAGGTCGTTTCAGAATTTCTTCAAATACCACAAGCTTAGAAATAAGGATACAATTAAGGTTTAAGGTTGATTTCTTAGCAAATGAGCTTGAGTCCCTAAAAAGTGATTATAATGCATTTCGGGCCATTCCGAAATTTCTTGCATCAATCGGAAAGTTTAGGTTACTAGGCTGCTAGGCTGCCAGGCTGTGAGGCTGCTAGGCTGTTAGGCCGCCAGGCTGTTAAGCTGCTAGGCTGTTAGGCTGCTAGGCTGCCAACTTCAGGCTGCTAGGCTGTTAGGCTGCCAGGCTGTTAGGCTGCTAGGCTGTTAGGCTGCTAGACTGCCAACTCCAGGCTGCTAGGCTGTTAGGCTGCCAGGCTGTTAGGCTGCTAGGCTGTTAGGCTGCTAGGCTGCCAACTTCAGGCTGCTAGGCTGTTAGGCTGCCAGGCTGTTAGGCTGCTAGAATGCCAACTTCAGGCTGCTTGGCTGTTAGGCTGCCAGGCTGTTAGGCTGCTAGGCTGTTAGGCTGCTAGGCTGCCAACTTCAGGCTGTTAGGCTGCCAGGCTGTTAGGCTGCTAGGCTGCCAACTTCACGGACATAATATCCGTACACATTTATTTTTTATTTGCATTTGGCAACAAGTTGGTTTTGCTTGGACAAATTGTCCTCCGGAAATGAGACTTTGAGATCTAGAGGAAGGGATGGGTGATTGCTCGTGATGGAAAAATCTGCCATTAAAAGAGCACTGATCGTGCCTATTGTTTTTTCAAAATTAGGACAGACGTCTCCTAGATATATGTATATGCTTGCTACCAACAGTCCAAGAGAGGTCATTACAATCTAAAAAAGTAACAAGTTATTCAAATTAACAAGAACTATTTTCTGCAACTTTATTACCGCCTTGAGTACATCGGCTTTGATATGTCAAACTGTACTGGCATGTCAAAAGAAATAGCAGTAGGCATAAGTAAGCCATTATCTTTGGTTTTTATATGACTACAATTTGGATTCTCTCGGCAAGTGACTGTTTGAATAACGTACTGTGTAATCATCAATGCAAACATTTATTTCCGAACTGAGCCACGCTACACAGTTAGCTATTTCTACATTAAGAAAAAACGCGTGGCCACTTACTTTTGTGATCACTTTATATCATCAGCCGGGTAGTCCGCTCTGACGTGTTTTCTACATTAGCAGCAATTACAATCGTGCTTATATTGAGATTAAGAAAGAATCAACATTCGGTGTTCTTAATTGGTTGTGCTGACTTACAATTAAGATGGAATTCAAAGTCGTTTTTGCTTAGAATAATATGTGTTTCAGCAAAAATCATGCATTTTTGTGTGTGTGAAATACATATATTGCTTCATGTATTTGGTTCAGTCAAACTGTCTGATGCAACCTTCAATAATAGTAACCATTAATATAAAGCAAGACATCTAGTCTTACGGTGTAAATCTATCCCCATTCTACTATAGATGACTATAACACGCTTTTTAACTCTTGGTTCGCACAATTATTACTTTAATTTAGTGCTGGGTGATGTCTGATCAGGATCTATTCTGTTTGCTACTGAGTCCTTTGCAATCTATCGTGTTGCAATTACCGATGAATATGTAATATGCCTAATGATTAGTTTAGAGTTTCAAAAAAATGAATCAGGGTTAATGCGAATATCAACACTGTAAATATTTGCGGAACTCAAAACAGAGCGTGCAACATACCATGCAGCATTAATGCATCAACGTTTTAGTCATTATATACAGTCAGGAAGCACATTCTTCTTGCAGGCGTGGTTACTAGTACACTGTATGGTGCAGTGTTTGTGTCTGTAGTAACGTACCACCGTATTCTTCTCGCATGCGTGGTTGACTTTACACTGTACGGTGCAGTGTTTGTATCTGTAGTAACACACCACAATATTCTTCTCGCTGGTGTGGTTGACTGTACACTGTACGGTGCACTGTTCATGTCCGTAGTAACACACCACAATATTCTTCTCGCTGGCGTGGCTGACTGTACACTGTACGGTGCACTGTTCATGTTCGTAGTAACACACCACAATATTCTTCTCGCTGGCGTGGCTGACTTTACACTGTACGGTGCACTGTTCATGTCCGTAGTAACGTACCACCGTATTCTTCTCGCATGCGTGGTTGACTTTACACTGTACGGCGCAGTGTTTGTATCTGTAGTAACACACCACAATATTCCTCTCGCTGGTGTGGCTGACTGTACACTGTTCGGTGCACTGTTCATGTCCGTAGTAACACACCGCAATATTCTTCTCGCTGGCGTGGCTGACTGTACACTGTACGGTGCACTGTTCATGTCCGTAGTAACACACCACAATATTCTTCTCGCTGGCGTGGCTGACTGTACACTGTACGGTGCACTGTTCATGTCCGTAGTAACACACCACAGTATTCTTCTCGCTGCATGGCTGATTGTACACTGTACGGTGCACTGTTCATGTCCGTAGTAACGTACCACCGTATTCTTCTCGCATGTGTGGTTAACTTTACACTGTACGGTGCAGTGTTTGTATCTGTAGTAACGTACCACAATATTCGTCTCGCTGGCGTGGCTGACTGTACACTGTACGGTACACTGTTCATGTCCGTAGTAACACACCACAATATTCTTCTCGCTGGCGTGGCTGACTTTACACTGTACGGTACACTGTTCATGTCCGTAGTAACACACCACAATATTCTTCTCGCTGGCGTGGCTGACTTTACACTGTACGGTGCACTGTTCATGTCCGTAGTAACGTACCACCGTATTCTTCTCGCTGGCGTGGTTGACTTTACACTGTACGGTGCACTGTTCATGTCCGTAGTAACGTACCACCGTATTCCTCTCGCTGGTGTGGTTGACTGTACACTGTACGGTGCACTGTTCATGTCCGTAGTAACGTACCACAGTATTCTTCTCGCAGGCGTGGCTGACTGTACACTTTACGGTTCACTCTTCGTGTCTGTGTTAACGTTCCTTAGGTGGACCTCATGAAGTATCTTCCGTTATTAAAACGATAACGGTTAAAAATACGAAAGCTTTCAGATTTTATATGAAAGATGGAACTCGATAGTCAGCATGTACACATACAAGCATTTCCCTGGAGATTCTTCCAGCTGGGCGTGGTATATTATCAGACCGTAAACTTTGTGTCGTTTCATAAACCAGCCGGAAGAAACGAATGTGAGATGAAAATGTCATTTATATTTGGAAGGTGATATTCCCGCCACGTTAGTTGAATATTCGTTTTTAAGAAACATTTGGAATGAATCATGCTTCAGTAAATATTTACGCAATTTTGAAACCATTCTGATTTATACATAATTTATTATGTTCGAAGGTTATGTTCAAGAAATACTTGATGAAATTACTGTCACATCCACATCTCCTCTATCCAGATCAATAATGAATCAAACAATCGCTGTAACATAGTCCAATTATTAATAAAGCAATGCATCTAAAAATGTTGGTTTTGGTAGATCTACGTATATGTGACGTTTTAACAAATAGACTACTTAAAAGGTATATGCATTCATCAAACATTTTAACATATGTAAGCTATTAACGTTCTCAAACAATGACTAAAGGTCATCTTTGCATACATTGTCACCCAACGTATACAGTTCACGCGTTAACAACAAGCGGCGTAACATTGGTCTTGTTTATACATCGTACTTCCGTTAGCATCACATAGCTTGATCAAGATGGTGTAAACAACATACTATTTTATGAGTGGGTAGAGGCCTTGGATAGAACTGATGAGCAAGCCATCGTTTTCTCCACACCGGCTCCCGTCAAAGATTCATAATTACACGCGCGTCACTGAGTCTTATAGCCAGAATCTACTACATTCAGCGGTTGCAGCACAAATCGGACCGGCGTGCGAATTCGTGCATTTGATTGTTACTTCCAAAAGTTGAAAGCAGTTTGCAGTTGTGCAGTTTTTTTAAGTTGTGTGTATCTAAATTGGAATAGGTGATTTGTGGGAGACAGACACTTTAGTCATTTACCATTTAATCATCTTGTTGGAGTTTCTTTAGATTTGGCGGGAACTATTTGCCGTTGTTTTGTTTTGCTGTAAAAACACATTGAAACATAGTAAAAGATACTTTTTGTAACATTTTTGTCGAGAAAGTAACTGAAAAGCGTCATCATGTCATTTGCGACCACATCTGTTTACATGAAGATCGCTGTGATCTCGATGGCATTGGCGTTACTAATGTTCGTCCTGGGATTCGCAACCTACCACTGGATGTCCTACAGCTACGACAGTTTGGGGCTTTGGGAGCGTGAAGTACACGACCGAACTCATGACATCACCTCGGATTTCCTAAAACACAATCGTTTCACAGGTATTGATGTTGTTGTTTCTGTTTCCATTTGGGTTGCATTATGGTCTTATTTTGTACAATAGTGCTCAGAGCAAAAGTGGTCTAAGTGCTGCCCTGTACAGTGTCACATAGCCATGTTTTACTCTGATTACTCAACACTGTCGTTTTTAATTGTTAACATATAAATTTTATATGTATGTTTTACAAATCAACAAAAATTTATTGCATAACAGAAAAAAATAATTATATGAAATGCCTTAGATTATGTGTTGCACCTACTCTCCATCCACTCAACGTTCACCTTTACAAAACAACTGCCACAACCGCTGCAGTCACAACTACAACTACAACGACAGCCACAACACCACTACCACCATTACTTCAACGGTCTTCACTTTCACACATACCAACTTTCCTACATAGCAACATATTAAACTTTACATGTCTTTACTTTGTTAAATAAACAAAGATATGACTGGCACATTGTCATGCCCATAATTATAATGCCAGTAAGGAAATGAAGTGTACAATGGACCACGTGTTCTTAGATTCCTTTACCGATGTATAGACGTGTTACAAATAATAAATACACAATATGTTTGCATGCACCCACATGCATTCACGAACGAAATTAAACGCCCGCACTGAAATAATCGAACGTGCCGCAGCGAACAAAAATCATTTTTATCAACTAAGTACAAGTAAGTAAGAAAAATCGGTCGCAAATGTGTGCCCTTATGCGTTTTATATCCTTAGAGTCGATGCACTTCCATAGACCACCCAAATAGACATTCCTCATTTGTTGAGGCAGATACAAGATAATATATTCCTTCAATGGGATGCTTTTAGACGCTGGTAAATAATTTTTATTAAAACAACAACGTATGACAATGATGATAACAACAGCTAAAGCAGCAGCAACAACAAAAAACAATTATTTGTATCAAGGAAGTACTTACATCAGCATTAAAACAGCCCATGAACATATTTATATGCTGTTATACGGTCGAAATTAAATTCAAGGCCTTGAAAAACACATGTAGCTGAGGAAATTGCGCATTTTTTAAGTTCAAGCAAAACAATATGTTGAACTACAAAATCAAAAATTAACTTCACTTATTAACTTTTGTTCCTTGAATCGTTTATGGCTGCGCCCATTTTTCAGATATGTACGGTGTAGACCTTTAATTGTTTTTCTAGCTAGGCGTCCTGGTGCAAGTCTAAGTATCATGCGGGGGGGGGGGGGGGATTAGGTGGGCGTATCTGTGTATCTGTTCTGTGAGGTATCTCGCATTTCCAAATGCTGCCAAGTTTACGTCAAATCTTCTCGAACTTGTCATCCGGCGGAACTGAATCTTAACAAACAAAACACGCCTGCTAGAAGAAAAATAAACAGAGTTCATGAAACCGTCCACATTGTCTCAGTAACTTCATCGATCCATGACCAGTATCGTCTTGCACATCTATTGGAAGGCTCAGACCTCATGGCAAAGTATATAGAATGTACCGGCTCTTATTGCAGGAAGTGGCCGGTTCGAACCCAGGTTGCGACACACCAAATTAAGTAATATAGTAAGATGGTACTGGATTTATTTCTATGCTTATGACAGATTTCAAACAATCACGGTCTAAGTGAGGCAGTATTAAGATAGTGTAATTGACATCTAGGTAAAATGTCTGAAGAAAGTGTTAAACAGGTATCTAGCTGAAAGAAGCTTAAAGAACCGGTGCACTACAGGTCAGAGGAATGCCCGGCGCGCAAACTGAATGCTTAGAACTCAATTTATGTATATATGGAACAGAGAATTTTAACTCGTTTTTTTTTTGCTCCTTTAACCTTTAACAGACAATGAGTCATTTTGTGTCTAACTGCCTCTCTACGATATAATAACTGCTGACCATGATATAAATAAGGTCGTGTTGACCAACTATTAACAAGAAAAGTCGTTGATGCGAAGCATCAAAGGCGACGCAAAAACTGGAAGATAAACTGAAAGATAAACAGGTCAAAGCAATATGGGAGCAAGTAATAAAGACATATTTGG
Organism: Sinonovacula constricta; assembly: GCA_007844125.1. Taxonomy (NCBI): domain Eukaryota; kingdom Metazoa; phylum Mollusca; class Bivalvia; order Cardiida; family Solecurtidae; genus Sinonovacula; species Sinonovacula constricta. The sequence goes on from CM017557.1 coordinate 12,701,401, forward strand.
AAAGTTTTTATTTAAAGGTTTTTGAATTTTAGTATAATATAAAAAATCTCGAGAAAAAGTATATATTACGTATAGGCATATTCCTGAGACCATGGAATGGTTTGAAACAAAATAAAAGCAAAACCCGACACCATTTAATGGTCTTCCAAGAGGTTACATATGTTATTAATATTTATTATTATATTTATATAATTAATAATAATAAGTATGATTAACAATGAAACTAAATTGTACAAGCAAAAATGGGACATGTGCTTGAGCACAAATAATTATTGTTAAGAAAGTATTTTTCTGGAACACAGTATTATGTATACAAAGAACAATAATTAATATTTCCTAAACTTGATAGTATTTTTCTGAAACATACTATTATGTATATAAAGAACAATGTTTAATATTTCCTAAACTAAAGAGTATCTTTTAGTATTATGTATACAAAGAACAATTTTTAAAATGTCCTTAACTAATCTACTTCTCACATTTAAAGTGAAATGGATTGAAGACAAACTGAGAGAATCAGTAAAGACAGAACGATCTTGTATGTCTTTAATCCCGATGGAATAAATGTTGTAACAAAGCAATGCTACTACCTAAGTATGTGCTACTGTGGTTTATAATTACACACTGAGCTGACATTACGAATACATAAGTTGCTGTCAAGTGAAAGGTTGTATATGTCATTCAATAGAGGAAAGAAATAACTACAAAATTAATTAATCTTATTATCCAAGAAGGATATTACTTTCTAGTAAATATGGGTGTAAGGACGTAATAATTAGTCCGAACATATTCTGTTATTTATGGCAAAATGTTCGTGTAACAAAGGTCTTGCCAAGTAATAATAATCTTTCAGGTCTAGGGTTTGAACCCAAAAACCTCCGATCCCAGGTCCATTGAACGTTTCTCGCATGCAAGTGAAATAAACATCCGAATCTTTAATAAGATTCTTTTGAAAACTTATTATGACGGGGCAAGGGATTGAATTTGAAACCCTCCTATTCAGAGTCTTAAAATCTTGACCACAAACACTTCAGAGATGCTATAAAAGCATTCCTGCACACTGGAAGCACTGCAATTTTTTTTTAGATTTGCGGGCTCTTACAGAAATCGTTAATGTATCTTTACATTGCATTTAAGTCAGATTTTTCCATGCATACTTAATAGACCGTTCAGAACAAACTTTTTCTGGCTATGGAATGTTTCGTTGCTAATAGGTAATCTCAATTTGTAAGCATGCAGTCCGAACATAGAAGGATGTACCGACGAGCATTCCTATCTACTTTCGTAAGTAAGGGCGTAGAGAGTGTCTATGTACATTTACGTTAACATTTTTTATATAAAAAAAGAAATAAACCAAAATCTCTCGTTTTTACCATGTTTTCATAAAAGTTACAGACATAAAAAAATAATTTAAAAAAATAAATAAAAATAGAACGCCATTTAGCGAATTAGGACCCGCATTTTATAAGGGTTACAAGGAAGGTAAGCGTCAATGTGCACCGGAAGTAGTACCTCGGACAGTTTTCTGTTGTTGATATTTTAATGTAGATATTTGTTTAATGAGTGTATTTGCTATAATTTAAATAATTTCATTCAGTTATGTGTAAAACAAAGCTTAGACTTTTTAGAATTATAAAAATGCAAAATAACTGCACTCCTATGCTCAATAATGGTCTGATCCATTTAGACCGGTACTGATCATTGCATTGAAATGTGCGGCTATACTATGCTAAACTTACGGTACATGTTTTCAGGGGAGGATAACCGTCTTCGCGACACATTACTTTTATTCGCAGAGGCCCTGTTATTAGATAATACATTGGTCTTTCTCACAATGTATAATTTTGGGGTTTCCAAAGAAACGATTTGCTGTTAAATTGCTTCCAAAGTTGTGACATTTACTATGGAGTAAAGAACAAAATCATTTAATGCCTAGAAAGTTCGCAAAATAAACTTTACCCACGTTCCATTGACCTATCTAGTAACATACATCAGCCGCCATGTTCTGTCCTCGTTGACGGCGAAAAGTTTAAATTCTGGCACTTTTACCATAACTCCCGAATATATTTCCCAATGGGATCGATTTTGAAAGAAAGTTATGTAATTGTGTTTTTCCGCTAGAGGTATAGAATGAAGGCGATACATTGTTGTGATTCGTATTGTCTGTGAAAACATTTGCGCTAAGTAATTGTATAGGTTTATATCCGAAGACTTATTTTGTTGTTATAAAAAATTGTGCCATAAGTTCAAGGCATGACCCGAGGTTTAACAAAGTTGGTTAATTTGAGCCTTAATCATGCATCGGCAAATAGTGTAGATCCAGATACTGCCAACAGCTGTCTTTTCAGTATTTGCACTGTTTGCGCTTTTGCCTTTGAGTACCCAGACACACCTTAAGATACCATTCTCTTTCCTGGAATGTGTTTATACATAACTGTAATTAATATGGGCATGACAGCTATAGGGTTTCGCTTGCATTAATCCCCCTACCAGACCTGTAAGGTTTCATATTTCTTACGGATATTTTCCAGCGTCCAGTCTGTTTCCGACAACAACCTCATTCATCTGTCCACATGTCATCTGTTTGTTTATGCATTATAAATGCCCCAGCGTATGTAATATACGCCGTATATTGCTTGCGTTTGAACTGTACCCGTTGGTTGACAAAGTATACAGCTTAACATGAGATTTGTTACGCCATATACAGCTCCCGAAGGGTAAATCGCACCATAAAACTCGTAACGAAAGAGTGGCGTATACACAAAGATGGCGGATACAGCTCCCTATAGCCGGTTACGAAACTAGAGGCGAAAGATAAAGATAAATATTTACCACTATATGTTTTCATTTTCATGTATAACTTCGATAAGGCTTTTTTTATCACGTTATATTGAATTTAAGATAAATGGCACAAAGGTAATGAAGTTATAACCCCGTGGTGTTTCTGTTTAATATTGAATTTACTTTTTAGAGTATTGAAATATTTATAATGGTCATTCCTTTTCGTGTACATGAATACGAAGATATACGTACCTGGGGGACTAAAACATGTTGAACTGGTAGCACTTTGTACTTAAAAGTTTGCCAGAATAAAAGTATAGATTCGCTCTGTATGCTGCGGCCAAGACTGGTCCAGAGATCTTCCCTACCTGGAGCCGATGCTCTGTTGACTGCACTTCCAGGCCCCGTACTCACAATACATCTCAAATATCCACTTAACCTTTAAATTTCAGTTTTTTCCACAAATCATGATGCAGAAAAATGAAAACGGGCCTTTTTGAATAAATCATGTTGAATTTATGACTGTATGATGACATTTCAGCTTCCTAACAATTTGTTAGAGAGTTCGGTTTTATTAGACACATCGGTTTCCAAACAATTTATTAGACACATCGGTTTCCAAACAATTTATTAGACACATCGGTTTCCAAACAATTTATTAGACATATCGGTTTCCAAACAACTTAATATTAGACACATCGGTTTCCAAACGATTTATTAGTCAAATCGGTTTCCAAACAATTTATTAGACACATCGGTTTCCGAACAATCTATTAGACACATCGGTTTCCAAAAAAATCTATTAGACACATCGGTTTCCAAACAATTTATTAGACACATCGGTTTCCAAACAATTTATTAGACACATCGGTTTCCAAACAATTTATTAGACACATCGCTTTCCAAACAATTTATAAGACACATCGGTTTCCAAACAATTTATTAGACACATCGGTTTCCAAACAATTTATTAGACACATCGGTTTCCAAACAATGTATTAGACACATCGGTTTCCAAACAATTTATTAGACACATCGGTTTCCAAAAAAATTATTAGACACATCGGTTTCTCAGCAATTTATACGACATTTCGGTTTCTAAACAATTTATTAGACACATCGGTTTATAACAATTTATTACACACATCGGTTTCCAAACAATTTATTAGACACATCGGTTTCCAAACAATTTATTACACACATCGGTTTCCAAACAATTTATTAGACACATCAGTTTCCAAACAATTTGTGAGATAGTTCTGGTTTCGGACAATTTGTAACTGTTTTAATACAGTGTGTAAGACGGTTAAAAAATGCAAAGGAGGGGTTTTGTTCCACCACACATTCGTGTAATAGGTTTTATAGTTCAAAAGAAACAATTACGGCATAGTATTTTACCATAACATTTACTGATACTTCATGACATTATTAAACAATTTATTTCAGTAGTCACTTGTTTATAAAGTGCAATGCAATTTGATTTCTGAGTAATTTCATAGACGATTTGATTCAACAATAACTATTCTTACCGCTTTATATGCAAGGGACTGTTGATAATCATAATATATTTATAATAAATGAAAGAACAGCAACATAAGCACGAATATTGATTGCAGCATAATAAACAACTACCATGAATGAAGCTTTTACAACAACAACAATAACAACAACATGTGCGACAGAAACAAAAAAGAACAACAAAACCTGCTATTTATTTCTATGTTGCACCGCGTCTTAATGCCAGTCTCCAAGTTCACCTGTTCAAACTGGAAGAGCCTAACCGCTGGTGGAATTCAGGTGAAGGTTGTTGTCATAGAAACGGAGTAGTTTTACACAAAACAAGGTAATGAAAACACCTCAGACACTTGGGGATTTTGTTGCTTCTACGATCAGTCTTAACAATAAACTGCTGATTTCTGGCAAATTCTGGGGCGTGTCTTGAATGTATTCTCTGACACTTTGAGCCAGAAACAACATCGTAGAAAATGATACCCTAAAAGTTTAATTGACAAGTCTAAAGGCTGCATGTAGCTATGCTAGATTTTTTATTTTGTGTGTGTGTGTGTGGGGTGGGGGGGGGGGGAGGGAAGTAGGAGGAGGATCGGGAGGGGGTGATTTAAAACGCCACAAACAAGATTTCAGTTCTGTGAATATTACGGCATTCCTAGTCTTATCTCTGCAGAGCTGGCTTTATAGCTTTTTTAAAAATCATTTACCACAACAGAACTTGGAACCGTTTGACCACAAGCATTTTAATAAAGAAACAATATTTTTCTGTTCTTTTTTGCGAAAATAAATAATGCTGTTAACAGAAGTTCGGTCGCAAAAGTCTGTCATTGAAATATGAGGTTTGCTGTTACAGTCGATGTCTATTTCCCCAATTCGTCTCACCATATATTAGAAAATGATCAATTACAAACGCCAAAGACATTGTACTGATATCGTTACATGTAAAAAATAATATATTTATCATGGACGGATATTACTTTTAATAAATAAGGGGAATTATGACATTTCTTTGAGATTGTTTAAGACCGTGGTACTTTTCTATCCGACTCAAAGTGACCAGACAAAGGCAATAATATAGACTAAAATTAGTAAGCTCCCTACAGGAATGGTCTGATGAAGATCTAAACTGTTTCCTGCTAAGTATTCATAAAAACCGGGTGTTCTAATTCAGGTAAACTAGTCAGACAAGACACAAATGGAATGCAAATGAATCTGTACATTTACATAATGTCACACATGGAATGTAAATCACGACGTCAGAGATCCCATACCTTGGAGATCAGGGTAATCGGCAAAACACACACAAAAACAAAACAAACCCACAGCAACAACATCAAAAACAACAACAACAACAAACAACTACAACAAAGACAGCAAAAATACAAAACAATAACAAAAGCAGCCGACCTATCTGACTTCAGCTTTTCCTAGCGCGACAACAAATATGTCCACGTACTTCCATTATATACAGTGTGAAACGAAGATTTGTCGAGTTAACATCACGTAGCAATACATAATCTTTAAATGTTCACAATAGTTGCCCAGCCTGTTTAAACGAGATAAAATGTGACTAAAATGCAACACAACATGAACTACTTTATAATATAAAGTCGATTCGGATATCCGACGATGCGGACGGATATCCGGATATCCGGATATCCGTTGACA